>PQXK01000091.1:0-140282 GCA_004786245.1 Botrytis hyacinthi | reverse complement strand
GGAGATGGAGATGGAGATGGAGATGGAGATGGAGATGGAGATGGAGATGGAGATGGAGATGGAGATGGAGATGGAGATGGAGATGGAGATTGAGATTGAGATTGAGATTGATATTTGAATTACATGTCATTAGTTTGTTGGCATTGCGAGACGACAGATTTGAAGAGAGAGATATAGGGAGGGATATGGTGGTGATAGGAACGTAGATAGTAGATCTAGGAATCAATAGAGAAATAAATAAATAGGAATTTGTTCCTAGATGAGTGTTGGTAGAAATGCCCAGGTGGGAGGAGGTGGGGTGTTTGCTGGCTGCATCTAGATTTGGGATACCGAGAATACCGATACTGGATTGTATGGGGGTGATTGATTGGGTTGTGATTGCTGAGGGTATGGATGTGGATGGGGAGTTGGATTAGGAGTGAGAATGGGAATGAGAGTGAGAATTGTGGTTGGCTTGGATATGGATATGGATTGGATTTACGAAGTATGGAATTGGTGGTGGGGATAGGTACTAGGTATTGGATATGGCATGCAATAAGAATATGAGGAGAGCCAAGAAGTATGATGATGCTAGACGGAAAGTTGGATGCAGAGAGAATCATAGTTCAGTCTCCGAATTGCGAGGGTTTCGGTATCTGGAGATCTGCTGGGTGGTTGGTTGGTAGATGGCCTTGGTTTCTTGGTAAGAGGAGGGGAGAGGAGGGGAGAGGAGGGAGGGGGATGGAAGAGGAGGGAAGGGAAAGGAAGGGAAGGCGGTTATAGTGTAAAGAGTAGAAACGCATATTGGCATTGTGTACTGTGCGCTGTATGTGTGTAAATTAGTTTCGAGGAAATTTCGAGAAGATATACAATGTAGGATTCAGAGTCTGGATTCAGTTGTCCTTGATGAATCTTGGTTGGAGCACGACGAAGTGTTACTCGATGTGGATAAAAGATCCCGAGGTGGGGAGATGGATTGATGCCGATGAGCTCCGACCGCATTCTCAAGCTTCTGGATATGTACCGCCAGCTATGTAAAGTCTTGTCTACTCCTGGAGAGAGGAAGATTATGCTATCTGATAATTCATCACATTGTCCACCCAGCACAATCTCGCCGCATGAGTCAAAATACCCTCTCTTCCGTAGCTTTTGTATCGTAATACCTCATTAGGAAATCCAATGGAAGAGAATCGTTGATGAAATATTTATAACAGGTGGATATAATTTTACCTGTTCTGTAACTTGCCCCTCATTTACCTTTCCTTACGAGCTTACCAAGTAGCTGCCTATCCGAAAGAAGTCCGATATAGCATACCTGACAAACACCTTACAAACAGCTCCATTGAACCTTAAAGCTTAACGAAAGATCATTTACCTTTACTTACCCCTCATTTGTGACTAACGGCTATTTACTTGATTTGTCTCCTTCTCGAACAGAACGAAACACAAGAAATACACGACGCATTTTGTACACCTTGAGAGCTTTTGGATACCTTGAGAGCTTTAATTTACACACGAGAATCGACGAATTGAAAGGATAGAATAAGACAACATGCCTGCGGATACTGTTGGAAAGGTATGTTTTGTTTCTGTTTTGCGTGTCTGCACAATTTGGTGGGGGGACGGGAGATGGACAGAGAGGTTTACCTGTGGTTGATTGTGTGCTGGATCGATTGATGTTGATGCATGCTATTCTCGCGGACTCGTGGAAATGGAGATTCATGGAGTTACAGTATAGTACACATGCTAATTCGAGAATTGTAATAGACTATTACCTGCAAGGTTAGCAGCCATTTTATATACCCATTCACATACATACATAAGCCCCGGGAGAGATCCCGTTCCTGCTGCAAATACACTCAGTGTATCATCTGCTGCATTGGCAGATTCTGCAGAGACATGGGAATCATTCTCCGGAGCTGCGGAATGACGCGGACGAAAGTCTGCGAGGTTCTTGACTGGATATCGGCATTGAGGGGAAGGATAGAAATAATGCTGGAGAAAGGAAGGGGGGAGAGAAGAGGCAAAAAGCTAATCGAGAAATTAATAGGCGGCAGTTGCTTGGGATGCAGGTCAAGAACTCAGTATTGAGGATATTGAGGTTGCTCCTCCTAAGGCGAATGAAGTGAGAATTGAGATTTATTACACGGGAGTTTGTCATACTGGTAGGTTCTTTTTTAATTTTCTGTTCATGTATTATCGATTTGGGAAAGGGGGCTGGTGGGACGATGAGTGTGGAGGGGTGGGTTAGGCAGTGCGGGAGACAGGATAGACGAGGAATGGGGATGAAGATCTTCTGTCGGAGGATGTTTGTGATAGGGACAGGGACGGGCGCTGGTTCATGAGGAGGTTATAAGAACCATAATAGAAGAGATGCTAATGGCCGATAGATGCATACACACTTTCCGGCAAAGACCCCGAGGGAGCTTTCCCAATTGTTCTCGGACACGAGGGTGCTGGTATTGTTGAATCTGTCGGTGAAGGTGTAACATCTGTTAAACCAGGAGATTACGTTGTCGCTTTATAGTATGTATTCAAAAATCATTCCTGTTTCATGCACCGCTAACATCTCTCCAGTACCCCAGAATGTAAAGAATGTAAATTCTGCAAATCTGGTAAAACCAACCTTTGCGGAAAAATCCGTGCAACTCAAGGAAAGGGTGTCATGCCAGATGGTACATCCCGTCTCAAGTGCAAGGGTAAAGATCTCCTCCACTTTATGGGTACATCTACTTTCTCTCAATATACCGTCGTTGCCGATATTTCCGTTGTCGCTATCACCCCAGATGCTCCTATGGACCGCACTTGTTTACTTGGTTGCGGTATTACTACCGGTTATGGAGCTGCTGTCGAAACCGCTAAAGTCGAAGAAGGATCTACTGTCGCTATCTTCGGTGCCGGTTGTGTTGGTCTCAGTGTAATTCAAGGAGCTGTTCAGAGAAAGGCTTCAAAGATCATCGTAGTTGATGTAAACCCATCCAAGAAGGAATGGGCTGAGAAATTCGGTGCCACCGATTTCGTTAACCCAACTGAATTGAAGGGTCAAAGTATTCAAGAGAAATTGATCGAAATGACCGATGGTGGTTGTGATTACACTTTTGATTGCACTGGAAATGTTGGTGTTATGAGAGCTGCTTTGGAAGCTTGTCATAAGGGTTGGGGTCAAAGTATTGTTATTGGTGTTGCTGCTGCTGGACAGGAGATTAGTACTAGACGTGAGCTATTCCCTTTTCTTTCTAGCAGCCGATATTCGTATAAGATACAAATTACTGACATCTCCCACAGCATTCCAACTTGTCACTGGACGCGTCTGGAAAGGTTGTGCATTCGGTGGTATCAAAGGTCGTTCTCAATTACCTCAATTGGTCGATGATTACATGCAAGGTAAATTGAAGGTTGATGAGTTCATTACTCACAGACAACCTTTGAAAGGAATCAACCAAGCATTTGATGATATGAAGAAGGGTGATTGTATTAGATGTGTGGTTAATATGAGAGAATGACTTTCGAGCACGGAGAAGGAAAATGTACAGGCTAGGTTGTGAGATATGAGAGAAATGAAAATGTATATGAAAGGATCACTGAAGTTCAGGGTACGATTTTGTGATGTTGGTTTGTTCATTCGATTGTGTGGATATGTGGATTTGCGAATGATTTTTTGTTGTGTTTGGATTTGAATTTGGATTTGGTTTGGATATGCGCGATGTACTTACTTGATGATAGGCTTATATTGTGTATGGTATGCGAATTTCTGGAAATCTCTCAATTTGGTATGTGATTCTACGGGCACCTATCTACTATGTCTTATGTCTCAAAATGAGATTCCCTTCATATTTGCTTCGTCTATCTGTCCGTAGTGGTTGACGTACTGTGAAGGGGGGCGGGAAGAGTGGTTGGGTGGGGGTGATGTGTTCGTATGGGAAAGGTAATCCTTGATATTCACAGCAAGTACGAAGAAAGCGTCATCCCATTATATGATCTTGAGTATCTAATTTACAGTAAAACGATATTCAGGATTCTGTGGGAGAGTGTTAGTACATTAGAATTATTCCATAGAACGGGTAGGTTGCATCTCTTATAAGCAATTGATATATTCACTTTTGGAATTTGTGGTACAAGGACAAGGATACATTTGTTTGAGTGGAAAGAAAAGATGTTTCATTATTTGATCATGAATACCTAGGTATTCTACAGCAATTCCAAAAAGGAAAGTGCTAGCTAGTATATTATTTACCACCCGGGTAAAAACAGCCTCGGAAAACTAGGTATCGAGTGACATTATATCCTCTGATACATATACATGGTAGAAAACCCTCATATTGCTTCGCTAGCTATTTCTCTGCGGGTTTTCTAGTGAGAAGGGAAAAGGGAGGTTAGTACGGGTTGTGTTTGAGGGAGTTGTGGGGATAGGATGGTTTACTCACGTTGCTCAGTCCCGTCGACTTCGGTGATGAGGCGTCGAGAGGCTCTGAAGCGCATCTTGGGGGAGGTTTGGATGTTGTTTTTGGTACCTGTGGATTTGTAGCCTTTGTCGGGGAAATGGATTGCGTGCTGGGGGCGTTGGTGAAGTGGTGGGATGCTGGTGGCTGGGAGGGTTCGTCCAGCATGGGTCCTTCGAGGAATTTGGTTGTGAGGGGTTGGGGTTTTGGGGGGTTGAGAGATGCGGTTTTGTGGGTGGTTTGGTGTGGGGATGTGGGTGTGGGTGTGGGTGTGGATGGGGATGGAAACGACATGGTGCTTGTGAGGTTGGGGGTTTGGTGTTTAGGGGTTGTTTGAAGCGGGTCGAATGAGGAGTTGGGAGTTGAGAGGTCGGAGTTCGAAGTGCGAAGTGCGAAGTGCTTTAAGTGGAGTGGATCTTTGAGGTCTGAGAAGATGAGTATCAATGACGGTTTCAAGCTTTTTCTTTTGATCCTCTGTTTGATTCTTTTGATAATCCGGGAAAGAATGAGAAGATGAATAGAGATGTATGGGTGAGGAGGAGGTGGATCCTATATCCTCATAGATAGTAGGGTTTGGAATGGTGACTGTTTGTAAGTGTATAGTCATATTGGCAGTGATATGATCATATGAATCTTGTGACTCTTGGAGTGAATGTAGACTAGGTAGTTGGGTAGGTATGACTGAGAAAATGAATGTTTGGGAATGATTTTATGGGGTTTATGGGTTTCTTCTCTCTTTTTGAAGTAGATTGGATGGGACGGGATTAGATGGGATTAGATTACATTGTTATACAATAGCAGGGTTTTCCTATGTGATTGTATGCTATATGGCAAATTGTTTATGGGAAATCCATAATGTAAAGATGGATTGGTTGTTGAATTATGAGATGGTACGTTATAGTTTGATTTCTCGCGTATTATATTGTATTAGGACTAGGGTAGTTGTGTGATATTCATATAAGTAGGTTCGATAGGAAGGTCAGTTCATATGTGATTTCTAGGGTATTTCCTGTTTCTGGATACTAGTGGTTTATGATGTGTTGATTGATATGTTTGATGTTCTGTGTTTTTTATAAAGGTGGGGATTTCTTTTATTATGTAAAGTTATGTTTATTGAGGAGTTATCTGGTGAACCCATCTCCAAGAGATTCGTATCCAGTAAATCCATCTCCAATACTCCTCTTCCCTTATAAACATCCCCAAGTATCTACTCGGTATATTATATATACACAATCTACATAATTACACATCCACAACATGAACCTTCTCCTACTTTTACTGGAGCTTTTTGCTGGAAGGAGGGAAGGAAGGAAGTTAGTGGATGGGATCTCCATATGTGTGTATGTATTTAGGCTGAGTAGGTACGGAGAGAACTCACAGGTGGAAGGATAGGTGGAGGAATAATGGTAGGCGTAACGGGTGGAGGGATAATCTTGGGCGGAACAGGTTTACGCTTAATCTTATGCTGAACGGGTGGACGCGGGCCAAGAGCATAATTTGGTGGTCGCTTGATAGGTCCATCGATATCTTCGGTGTACTTGCTGACACGGTGTGCCTTCTCCTCAGGCATGGCGTGGTGTGGTGGCTGGAGCTGTGAATTTTTCAGGTATCAGTGATAGGTTTGTGATAATCTGGTTTGATGGGAGTTTGTGGATGATTTGGAGTGCTTGAGTGAGTTATCTGTGATTGAAAAGTGTGAGATGTTTTGATATCGATCAATGTTGATGAGCTTGAATGTACTGTTTAAACTGGGATGTGGTGTTATGAGTTGGAGAAAGCTCTCTAAGCTCTTGAGCTGTGGGATTAAGTATTCCATATTACTCATGGATGTGATATGATTCTTGGTGTTGGTGGGTGTAGAGTCATAGTCGGGAGTGGTTGCTATGAGTATTGATGGATGATTGGAGGTGGTGACTAGTGAAAGTGACTAGTGAAAGTGACTGGTGAAAGTGACTGGATAGACGTGGTTTATGGTTTTGGATATGCGGGTGGAGGTTCAAGGGAAGCTTTTGTTTTTACTATAGGAGTCGATGAAGAGGCAGCAAATCCATCTCAGTATTGATTCTCACACCTAGTGGTTTTCTGATCGAGGAACGTATAGTATACTTAGAAGATATGCTGGCAATATGTTTTGCATCATATTTGTAACGTTCACTAGATTTCTGTTAAGAGTCAGAACCGTTTTTGGCTTCCTTGCACACTTAGATTTGGAAAATATATCACCTCGTAAAAGGGGTCTTCGGGGCCTCCAATACGAATCGGGATTAGAGGTCCACATTTGATTCTGTACTCCAAACTTAATTCCATGAGCTGCAGGGCGGGAAATCTTTTCTCATAATCTTCTCATTAGATTAGGCAGACTTGACCTTGAGATTCCCGTTATCTCATCTCATTGTCCTTATTCATGGCTGGTGATAAGGCTAAAAGGATTAGCATGAGTATCTGAAGCGAATCATGTGGGATCTAGAGTGTTTGAACAGAGGGAGTTGCTTGAGATACATCTAAATTCCTTTCCAACAAAATTAGATTATCATAAAGAGATCCATTAATTCTATAGAAATACAGTTAAACAACGATTGATTATTGTACAGATTGTCCATATCCAAAACATTGATGCCAAAGTCTAGTGACATTGGCGATTTCAATATACCAACACTCCTCAAAGTGGAGGAATAGCTAGTCTCAAAAAGATTCCAGTGGTACCCATCCCCGCTAACTTCTATACGCAAGACTAATCATGGTTTCCATGATGTGAGTTATATCTTCCACCAACGACGTTTCTTCTCAGTCTTCTTTCCCTATCCAAAAAAGTCAGCATGCTTTAAATCTCATAGCAAATTGAGTATGATACTTTACACAAACAAGATCGTACAGGCGGACGCGGCTTAACTTTATCTGAAAGTGGCTGCGGTAATTTCAGAGGAGGCCTTCTTGGTTTCTTGAGGGTGTTTGGAGGAGGGTGCCAAGGTCTTTCTTCAAAGTGGACAGTTCTTTGGGGTGGTTTGGGGGTGAGTGGTGTTGGGGGTCTATGAGGTCTTGTTGGTGGTTGATGTGATATCGGAAATCGTTGTGGGAATCCTGTTTCTAACCGGACTTTGTTCTCTGACGGTCTGGGAATACTTGGTGCTCGAGGCCTGTATGATCTTACTGATGGATGACTAGGTGTTTCTGCCGGTTGATGCGATGAACTCATTATTCGGATTCGTGGTGAATATCCTGTTTCTAATTGCCTGATGTTTTCTATTGGTGTGGGAGTACTTGGTATTCTAGGCCTCTGAGATCTTGCTGATGAATGTACAGGTACTTCTGAGGACCGATGCGGCTTCGATGTTGGCGGTAAAGGTCTTGCTTCAATCCGGTGGATTTCTCTAGGCGACTGAGGAGTGTGTACCGCCCTTGGCTTATGAGATCTTGCTGATGACTGGTTGTGCTCTTTATTTTGGCGATCTTGCTCTTCTAGACTGTAATATTGATTTTCTAACATTTCGAGGCTCAGGCCTTGTGTTTGGAATTGTTCAACTGGCAAATGTATCCTGCTAGATCCGGGTCTTGAATGAGAAGGTTCCGAAAATTGCATTGAGGATCTTCGCGATGGTTCATGACAGATTGAGCCTGCGACGGACCTATATCTTCGTAATTCGTTTGCTGTTACTGTTTGCGGTTGAGCATGCTTGATTTCCTTCAGAGTTTGTTGTAACTTCTGATATTCTTCTCTTGGCCTGATGTGCTCAAAATCGGAGAATTCTCTCTTTAGATCTTCCATATTCATTTTTGAAGGGGTTAGAGGTGGTCCTGATCGGTGACTGTTTTGCGAGGAAGATGATTTTTCTCGCGAATGCGGCCTGGGGGGATTTGCTTGGAGTGAAGTATTTGTTGTCTGTGGTCGGACAAAATTTGGGTTCTTTCCAATTTTCACTTTTATATTCTCACCGAGATTGTATTGATGTCTTTGCAATGGCTTTCTTGGTATTTTAAATGCCTTTGCAGGAACTGGGTATCCGTAAGTCTTGCGCGTTTCTGAGGATATATTATCATAGTAATCTGCTTGCTCTTTTGAAAACGTCAAGGCTGGTGGTGGCGTTGATGGGTCTTGAGAATCTTGTGTCTCTGAGTACGACTGTCGAAGTTCTTGTGACAGCTTAATAGGAGGAGGTTTACTACTCCTGGTTGGATTCGCGTGGGAAGACTCAAAGTACCCTCCACTTTCTATATGTGTAAACCAGTCAGGTTCTTCCTTTGATGACCCAGAAGTCTGGGATCTTTTCGTTCGTGAAGACGTTTTTCTCGACTCAGTGATGAACTCTGAGTAAGGACCAGGGACATCATGCCGCCAAGCTTCAATATGCTCTGCCTGGGACCTGTAGGAGCTTTTCCGATTACGCTCAGGTAGTAGAAAGCGTAGTTTGGAGTGCAGCCACGATTGTTTTTTCGCCCTATCATTTGGAGTTGGCTTATTCGCCAGCTTGGACTTCTGGATTGGATTGAGCGGCATGGCGTGAAACAAACAAGTAGTGGGAAGGACGAGGCGGAAGATCAAGGGTAATGCAAGTATGCAGATCTTGCGAAGTATATGTAGTAAGACAGGTGTGTCTGAAGATGTCGATGGTAGTAGAAACTCTGTAAAAAAAATAGAACTTGGTTGTTGTATGAATTATGGGAAAGTTTCCCAATCGATGGAGATGGAATCTATAAATATGCTCATAGGTAAGGACTATGAATAACTAGATTTTCTTAGTGTGTAGTCACCAGAGACCCCATAAGGCTCAAAATAGAGTCGCTTATGACTCCTGAGATTATGGCCATATATGAAGTATCCTGTGAGTGAACGGTTGAATAAACGAAGGGTTCTTGACATGTTGTGCATACGAATCATGTATCGCGTGGGACTGAAAAGTCACAAGTATTACCCTCATGAGTCCTGGAGTAGTCGGAGGAAATGACTGGAAAGAATGACTAGGACTGCTGGAAAATGAGAGATAATGAGTTGAATGGTTAAGGGATGGAATGCTTGTGTCTTATAGTTCTCAAGCTTTTAATACAGTCATATCAACGCTTAAGGAGCGAAATTCACATCCACAGTTTGGAGTCAAGGAGATCAGTCTGGGTTTTTTTTGATGGAAGGGACTCTTGAAGAGATGTTAAAAGCAACGATTGTGTACTGTACAGTCAATATATATCTTATATCCATATTCTCAAATACCAAACTATCAGGAAGCCCTCACAATTCCCTTTAAAAGTTATATCCTCTTAGAAAGACACAGCATCGATACCACGCCCAAACAGCCATACACAGAACTCCGTCTTCAGCCTACATTACCGAACAGCATCCACTTTCTTTCTATCCAAAAGTTAGTGCATTTCTCTTTGATTAAATAATGGATTTCTTACTTCTTTAGGAACTTTTTTAAGGATACGTTTTTCGAAACCTTCCTTTTTCCCCATATTTTTGAAAGTGACTTGACTTGGATCGTATCTTTTATTTTCGATGGACGGTCTATGGGCTGTGATATTAGGTAGTTTGGCGTCTTTGTGCTTGATATTAGAACCTTCGTAGTTGGAGAGATCGGTGAATTGGTAATTCAACGTCATACTCGCTCTTGGATTTAATGTGATTTCTGGATTCCGAGACCTTGGGGACTGGATAGTAGATTGGAAGATGAGAATTGGGTAATGACGATGCGAAATCTTGTGGTTGATTTGAAGTGCTTCAAGCGAATAGAGTGTGTGAGCCAGGAATGTGAGAGTACTAATACTGATCAATGTATGTAGGATTCGACTTAAGAGTTATTTGGATTTGAGTGGATGTTCTGTTTTGGTTTCTTGGGGACATCCGCAGCAGAAGTAGGACTATTTATCTTAAGGTCAACATTCCAATGAGTCGAATTTGGGTTTCATGTTATGATTCATAGACATGACTACTATTTTCGTTGTGAGTAATGGAAGAAATGACTGGAAATAATGACTGTTCAGGATACTGCTTTTGCATGAGAGATGAAAGGGTATCAAGAGTCTTGAGAAGGCATGGAGGCTATGAATATCAATTGATGGGCAGTGAAACGACCCCTTTGAGCTTCTCAGATTATCCTAAAGCAACGATTGCATATTATACAGTCTAAAAGTATCCAAAACTTCAGGGATATCAACACCCCGCTACACTTCCGAGCAAGAACCTGAATGAAATATAGCAATGAGCTATGCTCATAACACCATTTCCAGCACCCTACATCACCACGCAGCAGCCTCCCTCTTCACTACTAGGTTTCTACAAAAACGATTAGCGTCATTCCTATAAATATGAAATGAATAAATAGATTTTACTTTACCTTCTGAGGTGTCAGCTTAGAAACAGATGGCTTGCGTTGAGACCATACTGGCGGTCCCAAATCTCTTCTCGCTCTTTGGTGGTTTCAAACATAATGATGCGATTTGTCCCTCACATTAGGTATTTCATGCATGGGGTTTTGTCCATATGTCGATATAAGACTGACTGTTGGAGACGGCGGTGCTGGCTTTGGTCCTTTTCGTTGCTGTTCTTGCAGTTTTTGGGCGCGGTAATACTCATCAGCACTAGGAGTTTCATCTCTGACATACTGATACCTATGACCGGTTGAGCTGATAGGAGATGGTTTTGGCACGTAATGCGAGGCCACCTGATGGGAAGGGAACCAACTTTCCTCGTGGCATTGAGGGAAAGAAAAGGCAGGGTCTCGTTCTTCTCGCTTCAACGCACCTTGAGTGTCCCAGCCACTCCTGAGTTTTGAAGATGTCATTTTCTTTAGATTTGAGACTTCGTGGATTGGATGTCAAGAATCTGAATGAAGACTATGAGGTCAATGGTAATAATTTTGTGAGTTCTAGTGCTTAATTTGAAGTACTTTGAGTAACTTTGCGTGAAACTTGGTAATCGTATGCGTGCTTGATTAGTTTGAATGTTTGCCGTGAAAGTTGTGCTTCTTGATTTGCTCCCAAGGAGATGGAAATACATTTATATACACTCCTTCACTGCGGACTATGAATCAAATCAGTTATGGTTATGATATCCACAGTCATGCAAACAAGTCCTCAAGATATTGCAGTCATGCAAAGCAGAATAGGGAAAATGACCAGTTCATTTGTTCATCCTACGCTCATTTTGGAGCCGTAGCAAACCAATCAGAATATTTGATAAATGGTACGAGACTACGAGTCCATTCATGCTATAAAGATCATGGACTAAGCTAAGCTCCCGTAGAGAAAAAGAAACGGTAGTTGTCAAGAAATACAGTAGAATCAGCGACTTCACCGATGTTAATACTGTCATCTCAAGGAGATATACTGCCGATAAAATCAATTTTATCGTCAGAATCATACCCACAATGCCACATTTTCTATATATTTCGCAACACTTGAGCTATGGAAACTCTCGTCTGTGAACACCCTTACTTCAGTAAAGACGTTCTTTTCTCGATTTAAAACTAATCTTTTTTCTTTTTGAGAAATTCTTCATACGGGATTACCTTGTGAGGGTGACATGATAAATGATTCCTTGGTTGAATACCGATAAGAGAGTAAAGGTGATGAGGTGTGCAAAAACTATGACTGTCAAGAAGCACCTGCATGCAAACCAATATAAGGCTTCGAAACTTAAACAATGCGCTTTGAACTTGCGACTCGCATTCTCGAGTGACTTTAGATAGTTACTGATACGAAGATACGAATGATACATGTGGCAATTAAGTGAGTCGTATCGATGTTCGTGGGAGAGTTTTAAGGAATGAGTGAAGCAATGAGTGAACTTCCAAAATGAGCTGTCATTAGCAGTCACAATATAGGATGAAAGAATATATAGCCTTCAATAGCTAGTTCCTGTTGAATTGATGATCATATAATAAATGTTCCAAAATCTGTGCCATGAAAAGAGCATGCCTTGCGATTTTTTTGATGTTTTCCCCAAATTCCCGCTCTTAAAATACATATTTTACAAAGCGCCTCATAAATTCTCTTCCGTAGTCCACACCGGATTGCTATCGGTATCTCTTTGCACTTCACTTCTACCTTCTTTCCTATGCGCCGACTCTGCCCATTAACCGTTTTGTCATTGGGATCATTACCCTTTCTCGCAACAAATACCATATTCCAATCTCGTCAAGCTCCTTATTCCACATCTCCGCCTAGAAATACCAATTTCCTTCCAAATCTGTGTTCAACAAACTGTCAAAAAACATCGTATTATCCACTTGTAGATTCGACCAATCATCAATTTGTTGTTCCGGCTCTAATGGTGGGAACTGACTACTCTTAAAGGAAACAATAGGTTGAGCAGCAGCCCATGGGCAATTCAGTGAACTGTCGAATTCATTCCGCACTTGTTGCGAGTCTTCCGGGGTCATATTTTGCATAAGAGACGGAGTCGTATTCAAAGATTGAGCGTCGATGGAGGGAGTTGATTGTGTGATATTTGTAGCGGGTGTTGACGATACAGGTGTGCGTGCTATTGAAATTGTGCCGAAATAGGGGATTGTGAGACGAAGATTTCCACTTGTGCTCGTTGATGCCAGAAGGGTTTTAATAACTTCGACACTTTGGGCGGCCATTACATCATCCTCTGAAGCGCATTCGCCCATGACACCCAAGACGGTTTCAACAAGCTCCCTGTCAGATCTTTTTTGGGTTTGGACTGCAATTGTGTCGCCGCCTACTGGAGGAATTTCCAGTATGCTCAAGAGAAGAGTTACGCTTGCCGTGAAAGCTCCAAAATCGACCACCTTGCAACAGAAAGATTTCGTACCTGAGCGTCTGATGGTGAGATACCGGGATATTATTTCTCGAGATGATTTGAGACAAGTAAATTTACTATACTCGTAACGACGCTCGGTAGCAGCTCGAACCATAAATGGTAAGTGTAAGAATGATTCCAGTTGAAAGTAGTAGATTTGTGACATGATTCGATCAAATTTTGCGGCGGAGCTCGGATCTTTACTGACGGTTTCGATGTAACTTGGCACTTCCCACCAAGATGCAGGCATTCCCCTACCAATATTTTCGAGTTTCTCGTCAAGGTCTTGAGTACTGGCAAATGCATGAATATAGTCGGATTGGTTTCTCTCGATAATTCCCCCAGCCAAGTTTGTAAGTTTTCTGATGAATAGAACGTCATGATCGATGTTAGGATTGCTAAAAGTTTCGTGAGATAAGATCAAGCTATCCTCCGCTCCAGCAGGCATGCCTAAGAGTAAACTCAAATATCTGTCTGCCTGCATCAAACTTCTCCAAAGGTTGACTCCGCCAGGTGGTAAAGGTGTAGTACTAAGCTCTTCGCGCTTATGTAAACCCATAAGCTGACCGATATTCATAGCTCGACGGAATGTAAGCCATGCGCGACGTAAATTCCCCGCATTCATGTGAAACAATCCTTGGAGTACTAAACATTCCAGTCCTTGAACAGAAGCTACAAGTTCGTCATCCGATGTCACGAGCCCAGACACTACAGATATGATCTTATCCACTCGAGCTTCGATACTAGTGGGGATTCCTAATAGGCTTGCGTCGTATCCATGAGGTACCTGCTGTAAGCATACAGCCATGTAAAGAAGTATTTGTGCTATCATTGCGGGACTTTCTTTTGCGATGCTGGGAACATCGAATGAATGATTAGGGTTGAATGCTGACGGTTCTAGCATAATATGAGCCGAGTGGTTTGTCAAAGAGTGCATTAACAGCCAGCAATCAGAGAAAGAGCAAAGTATATTCGTAGCTTCCTGTGATGGAAGAAGTTCTATCAGAACATCTTTGATCCTTTCAATCTTCGTTGGTATGTTGCAACATTGCTTAGTTGTCTTCTCGCCACTTGGTTGAGATTTTGGGGTTGTGATCTCGGATTGACTTTCCTTTTCTCGGCGACCTATCTTCAAAGGATGTGAGCAAACAAATCATGTGGGATGTGGAACCACTCACAACAGGATTATCAAAGAGGGAAAGAATAGGTACAGTTGTAGCACTGTCGTATCCATTTGAGACGGTGTTTGCAAATGTTGCAAGAACATCACCAGTACCCATGCTTTCCGGAGTGTGAATCTTAGTCGCATTATCTTGCTCTTCATATTGTTCCATTTTAGACATCAACCTATCGAGAACATGCTCTATCCGACCGAGGCGTTCACCAAGCTGAGGACCACCTGAAGAATCATGTTCTTCTGGATATTCTTGACTGATACAAGTCGTTCCACGTGATAAGCAACCAGAACAAACGCTGACGTTGTCAGAGCTCAGCTGGCACTTGACTTTTCTTCTTTTGCATTCCCAACAGCTTTTAGTTCCTTTTCTAACGCGCTTCTTACGATGTTCATCTTCCGCTAGAGCTACTGAAGCTGGCCGAACAGACATTTTGGATAGTGCGTAGTGGAAAGTTCCAAGAAGCTTGAACGTCCCTCGAAGTTTGAATCTTGCAACGAGCACAGGGGTCGATAGCTGGTAGTGGGGATATCCAGGTTCGGTGGATCTGTACTTTTGCGCTATCAACAGCAACTTTCAAAGTCTGTTTGATCGCCACAATAAAATGATGTGATAATGATATGATTTGTCTTTTGATGTATAATACGGAGAGAAGACGGGTTTTTTGATCATTGGGAGTCTGTCGAAACTTTTTGAGGGTTTCACGTAAAGCAAAGTTCAAGGCAATTTGCCTCATGTTTCTACCGCCGCATTCCGCCGAACGAAAATTTCACGTGACCTACCCTTCGACACATCAAGTTCTGGTGGCTTCGCAGCCAAGATCACTTCACCCAATTATCAACCACCATTCAACAACTGAACTGCAACGTGCTGACTTGCTCGAGCTTGCTTACATATCACGACATATTTTAGATACATTCCCCGATTAGGAATTAGTCGGCTGGCATTCCGAAAGTCTGTATCTAGATTCGATGATTTGATGATCAAACAACCCCCAGACTTGTTTTTTGGCATACGAATTATCCCGTACAATACGTGAACGCTTTATCCTAACTCCTCGTTTACCGATGTTTTCTGGCTCGGTTCTGTATGATCTCAGGTTGGTCAGCAGTCAATCATAGATAACACAATGGATAACATAAAACGTTCCGCACGAGCAGAGCGTGGAGAGCGACTTAATGGTCAGATCAAACTCACGGGTACCAAACTCACGGGTACCAAACTCACTAGACGTCGTATACCCCTGTCATGTCAAGCTCGTAGGGTCAGAAAGTTAAAATGCAATAGAGAAAAACCATGTCAAAATTGTGTGATAAGGGGAGATATAGCCATCGCTACTTGCTCATATGCCAAGAAGAATGATGCTCGTTCACCGGGCTCTACTTTGCAGCCGGAGCAAGAAGATATGAGAGCACGAATCAATCGATTGGAAAACTCAATTTTATCTGTAATTTCCAAAGAGAAGAAGAACAACATCCCTCCTCTCTCTCCAAGTCTCGGAAAGAACAATGATGATCATGTCGGTCAAGCAGGTGGTCAAAAATCTTCTGTCGATACAAGGAGTACACATTGGGATTCGATTCTCAACGATGTGAGCACGACGACAATCTAACATAGAGGCCTCCTTGCTGAAACTTCAAAATAGCTCGGAGCAATGAAAGATGCATGGATTGATGACCACAATCAATTTGAGACATCATTGCCACCAGCAACATCTTCTTATCGACCAAGTCTGTTAGGGAGTCTCACTGAACCACCTGATCGTGCAACGGTACTTGCATCTTTACCTTCCAGGAAAGAGGGAGATAAGCTTATTGAACGATTCTTTGAAGGTTATAACCCTTCCATACCAGCGTGTTGTAAGTGACCACTAACCAGAACTATATCTATACTAGATTGATATATCAAGAAAGCTCACGAATGATAAAGATTTGTTCCACAAAACAACTTATATGAAGCAGGTAAGTTTCCCCATACTATGTAAAGTGGCCAATAGTGTGGAAAAATAAGTCTGATGCGGAATATTCTTATCTTCGAATACGATTGCATGTTTCAAAGAGAGTTTTGTCAGGAATCTCTCGGTATTGGCCCCAATTTCGGCAATTGGAACCTCAATTTCGTGAATGTCATCGGCTGACCTATCCCATAGATTGAAGGTTTCTGGGAGGAGCCTCAAAAAGCTCGAATCATCTGGATTGGTCTATACTTCTCAACCATGTGTTTGGCCCTGCAATCCTATGCCCGTAACAATGACATACCTCCTGAATATCAAGATACATTAGCGACAGTTATAGACCTTTATCGTATCCGCACCGCCCAGTGTCTAATAATAGCTGATATCACAAGACCTGTCTACTTGATGATAGAAACCATGCTATGTTACGCTTTTATTAAGTATGCATATGAACGAGATGGTGATATGGGTACTTGGCTTTTATCCGGGAATATTATGCGTCTTGCCCTACAACAGGGATATCATCGTGATCCAGATCAGCATTCTGGTCTTAGTGTGTATGAGGGTGAAATGAGACGTCGTGTTTGGCTGATTGTTACACAGCATGAGTAAGTAACTTTCGTTTTGGGTGAGTTATACACCTTTCCATACTACTGTTTCATACGTGGCTGACTGAAAATTTAGGATGCATGGGATCAAATTACTATAGGTCCGCATGCTTTAGGACAAGAAAGGGATTTGGAAATGCGCGAAAATTATTAACTGTAATGATGATATGCATATAATTGCTAGCTCTGCAGAATCAAGATAATTACAAACTTAGATGCATTTACTGGAAATTTCTTTTTATATATATTATCAATATAGAATTCTCTTAGAATTAGTAATAGTTATCTGTCTCTATACCTTTCATATAAAAACCACATGCTAAGATTGAATCCGCTCTTTTCTTTCTCTAATAACGCATAAGATTCTGGATTGTGGCTTACAGGTGAGCGGAGTGATGGTGTGGATTCCGATTAATCGTCTGGAGAAAGCGGGATTATTGCTGCTTGATATGGATGAACGATAGAGGGTAACTGGGCAGATATGGATTTCGGGTGATCTAAGAAATTGGTAATGAAAGATATTTATGACAACAAAGTTTAGGAAAATGGCATTGCCGAATCAATTTGGAAGAGGACAACAATTGAAGTCTTGGACGGTGAAATCAATCATGGTACCAGTGTTTGACTGGGTATTGATGTATCTAAATTCGTTTCATGTCTATCCAGGACTCCTACTGAGTCTAATGCAAAGGTGGTTTTCTCTCATTTTTCATCTGTGTTGTCCAATTTCACTCGATAACGAAACGGTAAAAGTAAGGAGGAATCTTATATGCTCATACCTTTTCCTTGTCATTTTCATCTTCTTGGATGCGGCCATGCGTACACGATATTTGCGGGATAACCTGTAGAATGTGTTAGCTAAGCTCCAATCAGATTCAACAAATCAAATATGACGATTACAGTTGTACTTTATAATTCTTGAAATCTCAATTTGACGAGATCTGCGGAACATGTATAAGAGACCTTAAGTGTGAGAACTTCCACCACAGATTAACATAGGAAACGGATCTGGGTGAAAAGCTATGGCCGGTGGAAAACATATCTAGTTCTGTGAACGTGTGGAAAAGCAACGTTGCTTGTGTGAGACTTAGAGCATAGGGCATAGATGTAATTGCAAGTGTACGTTTACAGTATGGCTAAAACCGATGAGAAGCGTCATTGACGACGAGCGAAACGAAGCGACAAAAATTAATATGAGCGACTCAGAGGTTTCATCTTAACTATCGCACGTAATTTCCAAGGATTTCCTCATCACTTGACTCTCGGAAATTGGGTTCAGGAACCTTGGGGGCGGCAGCAGCAGTAATTATTCGCGTGCTCTGGATTAGATTCTGGACGATGAGGGGTTCATGTAGTATATGCACATCTTTTGACTTGTACAGCTTGCAGATGCAGTACTGATGATACATGACCCACTCAAACGTTCTGGGGGGACTGAAACACGAAGATTTCCATCTCATTTTCCAGCTTCCCAGCTCTCAGTCTTAACTTCGCTTGAAGTTTAAAAATATAGAGTTCTTAAACCCCGCGTCTTCTCCCTTCTGCAACATGACCATCTGGAGACCATGTCACATCATAGGAAATTAAGAGCAACCGTTGATCAGATCTCCATGAGAAACTTTTCCCTCTTTCACCATCGATATGGCTCGATCTGTCGGCTCTCTAGCCGATTTTGGGTTTACGTTGCTGTTGGAAAGTTAACGGCAGTGAAACTTAATCATGACAATCAATTCGAATATTTCAAAAAACAATAAGATTCCACCGCTACCACCGTCTACCAAATTCTTTCAATCTTTAACCTCCTATGAATTTTCTTGAAATGTTACTATCCATCACATAACAAGATCAACACTAGTCGAAACATCTAATTGTCTACTGGATAGAGAAATTCTCAAGCAACCACACTTTATTTCACAAAGCTTAACATCCTACCATCGTGAAATTATCAATGGTCTACCGACGTCGTTGTAGACACTCTGCCACCAAAAGGCAAACAAACGGTTAATCGGATAAACGGCACGGGACTTACCCCATGACTACCGAAGAACGCCCTTTAGCTCGCCAAGCGCCGGAAGGATGATTACGCGCTTTTAAAGCGCATGGCAGTTATGACGATTGTGGACCCCCTCTGATCCATTTTAATGGACTTCCTGCCTGCTTGGCTTACCTAGGGGGTGTATCATATCGCTTTTCAAAGTCCCATCGGGACTGACTTTAGCAGATGGGAAAAGTGAGCAAAGTCTTGACCAAATTTCGAGTTGTATTTACTTTGATAAATGCAATTTTTGTAGCTCGTCTACCTTTGATGGAGATTGCAAAAAGAGCACGCCAATATTGAAGATACAAATCTCAATCGATAGAGAAGCTTTATAGAAAGCTGTATCTAGATTCGAAGGGTTGAAGAATCGAACAATTGAAAGCTTAAAAAGCGGGTTCTTGTGACAGCACATCGAAGGTCCTAAAAAAAGGTCTGGATCACTGATCATGTAGCTTCCAATCTAGAAGTCTAGTACCTCGGTATGCACAATTAGTTTTCGGCTTCGATATAGATGTTTGAATTAGATTTAAATCGATCGAGTTTCGAGTTTTATATTGTCCTGTATCCGAGCAAGCCTGCTCTGATATGTACCTTCGGAGTCCGCAAAAGTTTCCGGACGGTGACACAATCATGAGTGAGTCGTGAGTGACGGTGGGATTGCTGTGTATATAAGAATAACTTGTAATCCATTCACGACCTTAATCGCATCATCAGTTTCTCTATAGACAAAGTGATCTTCATCGCCCCAAAAGTCTTTTTTAAAATTCATTGCAATCATGACCGGTATGAGAGTTGCTCAATTGGTGGAGCAAGGAAAGCCTTTGAAAGTAACGACAATTGAGAAGCCAATTCCAGGACCGAAAGATGTTCTCGTCAAAGTCGAGGCCGCTTGTCTTGTTCCAAACAGTGTCAATGTTATAACCAAAGGCCCAGGTCATTATTACACCTTACCGGAGTTACCTTGTGTTTTCGGTTTGGATGCTGCCGGTGTCATTGAAGCTGTGGGAGAAAATGTTATCGGGCTAAAGGCCGGGGATCGAGTTTATGTTGACCCGCATATATCTTGTGGCAATTGTAAACAATGTCGAAAGGGTAAGTCGGGCGGGATACCGGGAATCTATTTATTTTTGCTAACGAAATGTAGGGAGGAGGGATTTATGCGACCGGGGATGCTTGCGTGCGTACTTCGGTATCAACACCCCAGAAGGAAAGGCAATTCTTACGCAATATCCCATTGGTTCACTTTCACAATATTTGTTATCGCCTGATGCAAATATCGCCGTGATTCCACCCTCGATCGACATTAACACCGCAGCTCGATTCGGTTACATCGGTACTTCATATGCCGGTCTGAAGAAATGTGGAATGGGACCTGGAAAGACACTTCTGATCAATGGTGTGACGGGCACTTTAGGATATGCCGCCGTAGCGATTGCTCTTGGCTTTGGCTGCACAAAGATTCTGGGTATCGGACGTAACAAAGAACGTCTAGCTGAGATCGAAGGAATGGCTACGAAGGGACGTATTGTCATTTGTTCCTCTGAAGATGAGGGAGATCTTGTCCAATGGATTAAGGAGCAAACGAATGGATTAGGTCCCGATGGTCTTTACGATTGTCTTGGTAATGGAGGTGATTCAGAAGGTACCGCAAGACTGATCAGCTCTTTGAAACGTGGTGGAAGAGTAGCATTGGCTGCTGGTGGAGTGCCTGGTGAAATCACTAATACTTATGGCAAAATTATGGCACAGGATGTCAGTGTTAACGGGACACTGTGGTTCACTAGTGAGGAGATAGATGAGTGCATTGAGCTGATTGGAGCGGGAGTCATTGATTTCTCATTCCTTAAACACAAACTCTTCTCATTGGATGAGGTCAATGATGCGTTCAAGACTGTGGGAGACCGTCCTGGTGGAGCTATCAATGTTATTGTACAACCACAGGCATAGAACCAACTTGATAGGGGAACGGTTTAAATAAAGAATCACAGAATACTTTTCTACTTTACTTGATATTCATCCCGATTTCACAAAACTGCGTTTGTCAGAACTAAACCTCTTAGGGGCGCTTAGTCAGAACACAAAATCAACCCCATCCCAACATTCACTCGTCTCCCGCTTTGATGCACGAAAGATGCCTTATAAAGAGCGTCTTCATGCCTCTAGATCATGAGATAAGCTCTGAGCACATAGGTATAGGAAGAGACGATTCCGATTCGCTGAAGTAAAGAGACGATATAATTTCCAATAAACGCCTTACCAATCCGTCCCATTACCATTATGAATTGTAAGTTTCACCCGCAATAACCTGAAACTTTCCCACGTAAAAACGACAATAAAATCACTAGCATTACTCACAAACCTCTCTCCATCTAGGATATTATCTTCAATTGCGTTTTGTTCGTCAATCCAGGTCGATCACTAGGAATATAAGAACGTTGTGTTCGGCTCTATAGTCAAGCATTAGTAATGTCTTAGATGTTTCAATTCGTGGCTTGAAGTTGTTTTTATCTTGGCTATATCTACAGAGAGAAAGCGACAAAGGACCGGCTCCTCGAGTTTCTTTTATACGTATCTGTAGAGAAGACGAGCGTGTGTGCCAGGCTCTGTGCGCTTCTCAAAGACCGGTAGTGGATTTTATATGCTTTTTGATAAGAGAAGTTTACTAATAAGTGGTGATCATAAATAAATCAGTGAACTTTCAATAATACTTGTTCTAGAATACCTAGCACTGAAGACCGCAGAGGTGAACAAAATGCATGCGAGCCGAACGGACGTAGTCATTGAGATATTCTCTTGATTCATATCTGGCTCGAATGTAGCCCATTATCATTCGAGGCCACGAGAGTCTTATTTGTGAACCAAGTTTGCAAAATCATAAAATGATACAGCAATTCTCTATCGCTCGCGAACATTCTTAATAGGTCAGAATATTCTCACAGAACCGAAAATGATTCGCCGTCTCACTAGTGTCAATCTTCACGGCCGCCGCGTGAATACAACTTGTTATATAGACTTGTGTAAAGTTCCCCTTACAAACGAAACAATCACATCAACGTCATGGATTCCTCCGAAATCAACGATACGATGAATGCTCGAAGCGTTCCAGTTCTTTCGACCTTCCCAAAATTTCCCCTCTTCCCTAAGGAGATTCAACTTAAGATATGATTCCAAGCCCTTCCAGAAGAAAAAATGTTCTATGCAACTACATATGGAACATTTCAGTCTTCGCAGCCTCATGCACTACATGATGTGAGCTTCGATTTTCGAGAAGTGTTTCTCAAACATTACAAAAAGCTCGGTACTCATATCGAGGGTTGTATTTACGCCTGGTGTAACAAAGCTCCCGTCTTTTACAGTCCATCAGAGGATACCATAATCTGTCATGCCGATTCATCGCGTACCGCCTGGTTGTATAGTTCCGGAAACGGACTTCTCTGCCCAGAGCTACTTTGTTGCAAAGAGAGAAGAAGGCTTTTCGCCGAGCTTCGTCACATAGGCGTTCTAGCGGGTCGCTATCTCTACGGACCTTCTGATTCTGTTACTTACCGTAACGATGCTTTGATAAAATTATGATGTTGAAGGATGAAAATATGTCTCTCTATGCAGAACTCTTCACGACCTTTCCAATGCTTGAGTCTTTCAGGTTTGTGATTGGATCCGGCGCCGTCCAAAGTAGAACCAGAGAAGTCCCCGGAAAGCGATTCGTACATGACTCGAAAGATGCAATATTGGAGGAAACCTATCGAGAAAAGACCAAAGAAATACGCATTACTATTGGAGAGTGGAAAAAATTGCATCCTGAAGTCAACATTCCACGCATTGAGATAGTTTGCGTTTCCGCAGACGTACTGTCAAGTTTCAAACAACCACCGTGTTAAAACCCTTATCTTACCCATTCCTCATTTGCAGCATACGTAGGACAGGATAAAACAAGAAATTTACAGGATACAGAGCTTCCATCATGGGTCTAGGATAGGATGGGAGAGGATGGGGATGGAAATATCAATACGCTATTTACTATACACATAACCCTGAGATAATAGCGATATGGTTATTTTTCAAGGAGGATTACTACCAGAAATTCTATTCAATTATCTTGACGAAGTGTTGAGACGAATTTGGGGACTGGGAGCGAAGGCAATTATAGTGAAAGTGTTTTCACAAACTATCGATAGGTCTCTTGGGAAATTGTGGATATCAATTTAGGAAAATATACGAAGAAAAGCAAAATACCCGCCTTCTCTTTCTTGCACTCTGTGGTGAGATTTTTGAAAGTCCTGTGATTGTCCAAATATTTGGATAGTTTTATGACAAGTGAGTGATTTGGCAATCGATATCTATAGTCAAGCGTATCACTTCAAGACCTTCAAACTTCTACTTCTCATATATTTCGTCAAGTTACCCAAACCTTGGTGAATCTAACACTACGTATGACCTGCCTGTCAGCAAATATGACTGTACACACCTTTACCAACTACCAGCCAAACAAAAGATTTCCTTACACTTAACTTGGCATTAATCTGCATCTCAAAACTCCAAGATAATGAACATACTCATCTTACGTTAAATCTACCACGGTGTTCAAGCATAGTGAAATGCGAATTCAACCCACGACTATCAATTACGACACTCATGAACAGGAAAGGAATCCGGGTAGTTGATACTCGATTCTGCTCTCCCGATATTTTCGAGACCAGGACGGGTGTTTACTCTTAGCCTTTAGAGCATGTGAGATGTGAAGGGATATAAAATCAATGAGGAGAGTTCCTAAGTGCTTTATTGCGGATCATGAAATCTTCTTTTTGCTGAGATATCACTTATACACTGCACTATTTATACTGCACTTACTTTGGTTATTCACAATATGGCCAACCAGCCCGGTGTAGTTAGCAGACTTTATCGACATAGCCGATAAGTATCTATACGTTTATATTTTCACTTGTAATTTATCTTTGTCTCTTTCTCCGGGTGAAAAGTGGTCTCCTCATCCTCGAAACAAGTGTGATTTGAATGCAAAAGGTCATATATACATGGTATGGTATAAAAGATGAAATGAAGCATCCCTCAATTATACGATAGTTCAACCTACCGCAATCACCGTCATCAAAGAACAGATATCAATACTTCTCACCTCGATTTAAAAATATCAGATGACAATTTCGATATAATAATGACCCGCATATTCTGACAAAAGTTTTTGGAAATGACAGTACCTAGTCATAACTTCCTCAACCATATAAAAAGGTCTTCCCTTTAATCAAAGTTCAGCATATGGAAGATCTTCATTTTCCGTCTTCCTTTCGACTCCTACTGCAGCCAAAAATCACGGATCCAATTGGATTACCTGCCATCATTCTCAACATTTGCTGTGCAGACCATGACGAAATTACAATGAGGAAAGTAGCGGTATTTATGAACTTATCTCTTTTCCCCATTGCCAAATCTTGAACACCACAAACCTCTAGGAATAAATCACAGAATCAATCATAAATGACTTATTAGTGAATCAAATTCTCACAGTCACAGTGTTTACCCATCCCCCCCAAATCTCGAAAATCCCACTCCATGAAATAAAACCCAGCAATCTCCGCCAACCCCATCCCCAAACTCAAATATCAAACAAAGTCAACAACTTTACCTTGAGAGAAATCACCACGCACAACACCTCAGCCAGGCCAGAGCACGAGAAAACATTATCCTCACTACCAATACAAATCTCTAGAGAACCGCTCAGAATTAATAAATCTGACGATACAAGATAAAATAAGAATGAAAAATACCAAGGTAAATCATAACAACAACCACAAACCTTAACAACGGGATTTCCATCCCATCCCATCCCATCCCATCCCATAAATAGCAATCAAGTGCAGAAAACATACACGACGACAAATCCCTCTCATCTCATCTGCATCGCCATTCCCACCCCTGTTTGTTTATTCTTTATTCATTACTTTGTAGCATAGCCTAACGCTCCTCCAAACCCCTCCTCCAAACCCCTCCTCCAAACCCCTCGTCCAAACCCCATCCCCATCCCCATCCCCTCCAACCACAATTTTCACTACCAAACTACCCTACCACCAAACTACCCTAACACCAAACTACCCTACTCTACCCTACCCTACCAGATATATATCCTCTGAAGGAGCAGAGAATATGGGTTATATATCCAATATCCATCCAATATCCCCCCCTCCCCCAATAACAACAATAATAATAACAACACACACACACCTTGCCAACATTCAATGTAATCAACACCCCACCCCACCCCGTCAACCCAAAATCATTATTATCTCTTATTTCTGCTCTCCTCTCCTCTCTTCCGGGAGAAGAGAAAAAACAAGAACTGTATTTCATTGTAGGAAGTAACATGGGGCAGGCAGTACGCGAGAAAAGGAGGAAGAAGCGGATACATATCTACTTGAGATAGAGGCTGTAGCGAGTTTACCCCTTGTTTACCTAGGTATTATTCGTCACATCATTCATTCATTGACCCTGCTCACTCATATTACACTTTCCTCACTTGCATCACATCTACAACCACCAACAAATTCATCACAAAACATACAAAGCAATGAACGGAAGAATAATGTCAAAAAGAATGGTATTTCATATTGCTACAAATATATCCTCACTTAATCCCATCTCCCCTATCCTGTCTCATCTCCCCACCTATTCGCACATTTCAAGAATTTCCCTATTCTTTCCATCACAGCCCACAATCCGTGTTTCCCCCATATTCCAGCCTGGTATTTCCTCCAAATCTGATCAACAGGTTCATATTCTTATATCCCCCCCAAACTTGAAAGAGAAAAAAAAAGAAAAGTAAACCCAGGCATATAATCATATCACAATTTCCATTTAACCATTCCATCCCCAGTATCAGAATAAAGAGCAAAAAAGTCCAAACATATATCCCCAATCCATTGCATTTCCCCTCAGACCCATCGAAAATCCCTCTCTTTCATTCGAAAAAGCATCCAGGTTTCAGTCTTATTCGACAACTTGGGACTTGTGACAATAAACTGACGTATATCAAAGTCAAACAATTCCAGAGTATTGAAGATACAAGAAAGTTTCCCTGGATGCAATTCACGAAAGAAGTCAGAACCCCCCAGAACGAAAGAAAAGAAAATGAAATTGTTATATCGAATGAAGGACAACCTTGAGACTGAAAGCTCAAAAATTTCCTCCAAAATTAATTAAGAAGTTTGTTTCTCGAAAAGTATTCATCATTTTCGTCAAAAAACTAGCAATTGCAAGCAAGAAAATCCCGATTCCTGCATCGAAATATGCACAATGTCGAATGCAATATCAAATTGTTCTTTTTGTTCGACAAGTCAAAGTAGAGATCGGATAATCAAAAAATGGGATCTACCCATTAAGTGATTTACTCAAACATCTTAAAAGATGGAGCTTTTGCGTTTCTCAGCGCTAGTAAGAACAAGCATTGGTGCTTTCTTTTGAACAGCAGCTACTTCAGGCTTCTTTCCAGCATTCTTGAAGACAGCAGCGAAGCTACCACCAATTTGTTCATCACCAGAAACACTCTCAGCAGTGAATGATTCAACTGACATGACTGACTTGATTTCAAGAGAGTTTTGTCTTGAAGTAGGGCGGTTGGAACCAATGGCACCATGTTGAGATGTACGAGAGCTTGGTGGACTTGGACGACCTGAAAGACTTCCACTTCCACTACGGCCAGAATCCGAATCATTGTCATCAGCTGAGAATGACATCTCACCATCTTCAGATACAGGTGACATGCTACCTGATGCACTACCTGGTGCTCTTCGACGTTCCAATCCAGCACGAACAAGATTGTGAACGGCACTTCGACGAGTTCGAGTGGCAAAGTTCTTGGAACCCTCAAACTTGGCAGTTGGCTTAGATTTCAATTCTTCAATAGGTGGTGGACCACGTGGTTGTCTCACTGGATGTTCACCAGCACGTCCTGCACCTGGACCAAATCCAGTTTGGGTTGGAGTACCTGGGAAAGTAGATTTTGGTAATCCAGCAGTTTTTGGACCATCCAAAGAAATCTCACCGGACATAGACATAGCCATAGACTTTGAGCTACGATGTCCTCTACGGAAAGCACCAGCAGATGGTGGAGGCAGAGGAGCGTGATCTTGCGGTGGCGATGCAGATTTCTTTGGTGGACTGATAGATCTTGTGAAAGATGGGGCATCGGATTGTGGTGGTGGGGAGACTTGGAATCTTGGTGTGCCAGGTTGCTGTGGTGGAGAATAGCTCACTCTGTGTTCAACTGGTGACTCGACGTATTGTTGACTGTTATCCATGAAATAGGTTTGTTGTCCAGTCATGGGGTTGTAATACGAGTAAACACCAGGTTGAGCGCCAGGAACAGGTGTGATGATTGGTTGCATGTTTTGCTTCATTTGCTGCTGTTGATACATTCCCATGTTTTGTGGGGTGATTGGTGGAGTTGCGTATTGTCCATTCAAACTCATTTGTTGAGCGGCAACTTGAACGTTCATCAATTGTTGCTGAAGACGTTGTTGTTGTTCTGCGAGATACAAATTGGTGGCAACAAGCTGAGCATACAAGTTTGGATCCATTCCATCATGTCCATCATCAAGTCGAATCTCGGGAGTTGAAAGAACTTGTTCGGGAACAGAGTACATCTGTTGGTTCATTTGATGGTTTTGTTGATTGAATGGAGCATATCCTGAAGTCTTTGGTCCATTATCGGCATATCTGCTCGAGTTCATTCCATTGTTGCCGGTGTTGTGTTGAACTTGGGTTGGTGGAGCGGTTGATGGAAAGTTTGCAGAAGTAGCAGACTTTGGTGCAGTTCTCAAACCTGCAAGTAAGTGAGAACGAGATGTTCTTGGAGTTGGTGCACCGTTATCTTGAGACTCGAGAGTCTTGGCAGAGGGTTCAAATGAAAGACGTTTGATGTTGGAACCATTAGCAGCTCTTCTAGCAGCGAAACCAGTAACTGGCATACCCAAACCATTACTGGAAGGGAAGTTGTTGTAAGACATCTGAGCAAGACCGCCTGCGTCCATTTTGATGTTTTTTTTATACAATTGAAGGTGATATTGAGAGTTTGTAGGAATCGATCGATTCGTAGATTCGTGAAGGATCAATTATCGAAGAGAATGTATTCGTGTCGATGAATTGATCGTGTAAGGATTGCCAGGTCGACCTGAGGAAGGGACGGGAATTGTATTAGATAAATTAAGATGATTCGAAAAAAGATATTATCGAATGCGTATTGTACGTAAAGTCGAAGGAGTTTCGATGTAATTATATTGTTTTGCTTTGTAAAATGTAATTCTGTAAAAAGAAGCTCGAAGGTGGTGTGGTGAGATGAGGTGTTGGTGTAAAAAAAAGAGGCAAGCCTTTTCTTTTCAACACAAGCAAAAAACAAATCGTCGTAATGAGAGATGAAATGTGTGCGAGAGAATGAAGGTTAATGAAAACGATTCTTGTCGAAGATGTAAAGGAATTTTGATGATTGAAGAGAGAAGAGATAACTTTTTGATGGGTGAATCCAAGAAAAGAGCTGGTGATTCTTCAATGTAAACAACAAAAACCCCGAAGAAATCCGAACAATGGATGTGAATAAGTTTGTCTTTTCTCGGTCGCGGACGGATAAAAATGGCCTGGCCTTGTCAAACTTAAGTTGTTAATTCTTTTCTTCTTCTTCTTCTTCTTCTTCTTCTGCTGCTGCTGGTATCGATGACGATGATGATGATGATGATGATGAGTTGATTTCGCTTTTGATGGGAATATTACAGAGTTTGGGGATTGAATGTGTTGTATGTAGTATCTCTATTTGATGGAAAGAAGATGTGAAGAAGGAAGTGATCTCTCAAAGTAAAGTCAAAAGACGAAGACGACGACAACGACGACGACGATAGTGAGCACGACAACGATAACAAAAAGCTTCGATTTAGAAGGAAGTCTCGAATGAGAAGAAAATAAAAAGTAAGTAAAGATTCTTTTCTCAACTTGAAAGGATTGTCGAAGGACTTTAAATTCTTTTTCGGAGGAAAGAAAGAAAATGGGAAGAATAAAATTGAAATTGATGCGTTTTTTGTGTGTGTGTGTGTGTGTGTGTGTGTGTGTATGTGGTGGGTGTGTGTGAGTTGAATAATAATAAGTGTGGAAGAGTGTGGAGAAATAAGAGAAGGTCTGGGTGGACGATGAGTGGAAATGGTGAAGTTGGGTGGATGAGGAATCGGTTGAGTTTAAGTGTGAATGGATGGTCGAGTAAAGGTCGGTGCGTAGGTGCGTCCAGTAGCGGGACTATAGTGCGTGTGCTTGCTGCTTGATGTATGTATGTAAGTGAAGGAGACTATAATACTGGGTACCTAGCTCATCTTGTGTCCTTGGGGTCAAGGGTAGTCCAGGGCGAGAAAGCGAAGAGTGAAGTGAAGGGGAGGGAAGGGAAGGGAAGCATAAGAAGAGTGAAGTGAAAAATAAGAAGAGTCCAGTCAGAAGAGGATAAATGCCAAGTGTATGTAATGTATGTAATGTATGTGTGGATGTGTGGATATGTGTATGTGTGTATGTGTGTATGTGTGTATGTGTGTATGTGTGTATGTGTGTATAATAAGTGCTGTGCGTATAATAAGTGCTGTGCGTATTTTGCACTGGACGTACCCAGGTAGAATATACTTTTATGGAGAAAGAGGGCAAAGATGAACCAATCGAATCCAATGCTTCATGCAAAATAATGCCTTGAATAAATTGAATTTCAATCAAGGAAAAAGAAGGGCTCTATCAATCAATGATAAAGAACGACCCGGAATGATACTTTTTTAGTCTAGATGTGGTATATGTATAGTATATATCTAGAGGATACGTATGGTATGTGGAATATCGTATATGGCATATCGTATATGTATCAATCGACACCCGTGAAAAAGGCTGGCAAATACAAGTAGACGAAAGAGGTGAGTGGAATGGAACGAACGAGGGGGGAAAAAGAAAAAGAGTATTTCAATATCAATAACTATCTACCTAGCTGAGTACCTAATCAAGAAAGGGAGAAAGAAACTCTGGCCTGGTTAACTTTGATATTTGATTGTTCTTCTTTCTCTACCTATGTACGATGTATCTATTATCTCTCGGCCGAGAGTTCTTCGGAAAGGAGAGGACGATACGGTAATCATAATCAAAGAACTACCTATGAAAAGTATCTCAAGATTCCCATCCCAGAGTCAAAGATCCCCAATACCCAACGCCAGGAAAGGAATGAGATTGTCCTCTTCCTCCCTTAGCCATGAATTAGATCGTCTCCATTGAGCGAATGAGATTAACGAATTAGTCCTCTCATGTAGAAGGCAAAAAGAGGCGTTCCAATGAGCGAGACGAGCGATGGACTAGGTTTACCTATTTTCTTAAACTTGCATCGCCATCTACACATCCCAATGAACGCGCGACAGGTCCCCCCCTTCACCAAAGTAAGAGATGGTGTAACAGGGTAGACTCTGGTTACATCTTGATCTTTTTTTCTCTCTTACATCCACTCTTCCTCATTGGGTCACGCAAGCTACCCAGAATATCCGAAAGTAGCGAAAAAGTCTTTGCTCTAGAGTGAGCATGGATGATCTCTTAGTAGGTTTGATCAACAAAGATACCTTGTCATACTTAGGGATTATTCAAAGGGACCACTTTGGTTTTTAATTTAAAAAAAAGAGCTGATGTGGGGGAATCTTCCGTGTACTCTTTGTCGCAGATTTTGTTAGTGGAAGTGATGAAAGGCTTATCAATCTCTTGTTCGTCTCTCTTGAATGGACGTGGTCTCGGTGGTGTGGAATAGATCGGATAGGAGATGGAGGGTGGGAAGAAACGTGGAATGAGATGCGATGTGGTGAAGAACGATGAAAAGGGCGGTGTGGTGGGAAGTGAAGTAAGGGAAAGGAAAAGTTACTCGACATTTGAAATTCGAAATCGAAATCGAAATCACCCATCGAGTCTCGAAGGTTTGATTGGCATGAATATTGATGTTCGATGAGCGAGGGAGGGAAAAGCCTCGTTAAGCTAACTTGAGCTAAGATAATTAGCTGTAATGGTAGTTTTTCTAGACATCCAATTTAAATGGGCTAGATACCAAAGGGGAATCATTAAGATCCTTTTTTGTTGACATGATCATCTAAGATACCTGGTGCCACGAAAACCATATTGACAGGTTCCACTTCTATTAATTGGTTACAATAGTTTCTTGCGAGTGACTTGATTTTTCAAAGTTCTGGAGCCAACTTTTCAAGACGAAGACAAGAGGAGAAACGAGAGCACCAGCCGAAGATACCGTGAAGTGGTTCAATAGTGCAAAGAACCGCGTACAGGAAGGGACTAATGATGACTCGAAAGAGTACCGCACGTACGGGTACAACGGGTACGAAGTAGATGATTTAAAAAAGGGTAGTAAAGTTTCAAGGTTGGAAGGGAAAATCCTTCGAGCCCTTCGACCGTTTGACGGGACCGATGAAGTGGAATCAAGGGGACGAAGCCTATTGCATAAATTTCACATGGTGCTTGAACTTGTGACGAACCTAAAAATCTCAATCGTTTTGAGCTACTGAACGCTCTCAAACACAAGCTTCCCCTAACTAAATCATCACTTCGAGCAGGACTTGACCTGGAACGCTCAATATCTCATCTCACCTAATCATTCATCTATGTACGAGATATATATAAAATATATACAAAAAATCAACACCAGAACTTCAAGTCTCCACTCCAGTACAACCACAACGCGTACATATCCCGTGGCTAAGTCACCCAGTACATAAATCTAATCAATTTTTGCACTGATACATCCACCTCGATTCCCAACTAGGAGTTTTTGCTATCCTATTCGGAGTACTGTGCCACAATCTTGCTTGATGGTGGATACACACACATCTTCGGAGTCATACTTTTGCACCCTTTCCTGGTTGTGAATGGGAACACGAAAAGGCCTGGATTGATACCTGGAACAGAAGAGGATCCTCTCCTTCGTACACGGCATTACTTTCTTTGCCCAAGGTCTCATAACCGGTACATGTCATTGATGCTTCGTATCTATCAGCTCCATCAATCAATCTAATCACTTTATCACATTAATATCTCTCCATCATTACGATTCGCATGATGATGACAATATCTTGCAACGCCTCTCCGGATTATCCATCACGGAGCCTAGAATTGAGCAGTGCTTGAGAAGATATATTGCAAACGTCGTGCCAATCGTGAAAATCCAATCTATCTGAGGAAAAACAAGGACACTGAACGGAGTAGCAAAAGATTAAAGCTTGTAATCAAGCCTAAATAGTATGTCGAGCCTGAAAAGCTGGTCCCCCTTCTCCACATTCATAATGTACACGAAGCATCACGACGACGCATGTGATCAACGATTTGAGAGTGCTGTTTCAAAACATCTAATCTAATCCATGTGTTTTTACCCAAGTTACATACAGTGTACCTAGCTAAGGATTGGTTTAGTGAAGTCCTCATCAATGCTCGTCTCTTACATTGTACATCTTGATAACTATCTTGGTAACTCTCTTGGTAATAATAAACTTCGTCCTGGATAAATTCAACATTCATGTCGGTAGGAAATTATTCGAATTAAGGTTATCGTTCTTCCTTGAAAAGTACTCCTCCCCCCCGGTGTCCCCCTTTTTCATCACACCCTCAATTCCAGAGTGTATCTAGGATGTTTCTTGACATTCTTCGCATGACATATCCTCATTCGCAAACAGCGCCAAGTTCAAGCAGCCACCAGTGATCAGTGACCACAATATCTACTTCCCAGACACCAATTACAGTATCGAATCCTCCGGCTGTTTACTTGATCTTTTATCCATGCAGAACAATGAAAAAAGTCATCAGTTCATTGGATGCCGCAATCCTCTCAGGGCTGAAGCGTTCTTACCAATTCCAATCGTTCAGATTTTATGCACATGCATCTAGCCATCTTCCATTGCATTTGACATACCCAAGTTACCTAAGCCCAAGCTATTAATGCTCTCGAACAAACTTCCTCACTAAGTACCTATGCCGTGAACCCTTCCGAAATATGCAAGTAAGTAAGTAAGTTTATCGCATCCCGCGAAACGATCGATATACGCTATCCCCCCCAACCAAAAATTCAAGCCAGAAACCACTCCCGACCTCGTATTTGTCGATCCATCCCTTCCATTCATCATCACCCATCGCCTCTCGCTCCTAATCCAATCTTCCTTCCCGCGTCTACAAACCAAAGTATCCCATCAAATCATCCACCCACTGCTTCCTCAGCAAGTGCATCAAAAAGCGCGAGGCCAATGCATCTCATCAGGGGTAGCACCGCACCATATCCTCTTCCCGCATCAAATCTTCCGCGAACATCAATGCTTCACAGCCAATCAATCCCGCTGACATGTTTTTCATCGTCCAGTCCACATGCATTTACCCATCCACCAGCGCTTAGAGCCTCCAATCCGAGATGGGAAATGCTACGTGGGTATCACGCTTGGTGAACTTGTTCGGTATTTACATGTACAATTTTTGAGCTCGCGTTGTGATGAACTACTGTGTACTTTATTGATTATTGGATGGTTGCATATCGGTCGTTTGGAATTCTTTCGGTACTTTGTATATCGTATGATTATCTCCCCCCAAAGCAATTCTTCATCTTCGTGCAGAGAATAAAACCTTCACAAGTGTACCTACGCACTACACAAGTGAGGATCCCCAAAACCAATCGTTTCATTTCCTCTTCGAGCTCCCAAGCACAAGCACGAGCTTTTCATCATTTCACATCTGCCCCGAGTACCTCCCACCAACTCCGACTCCTGAATACTGACCGTCTGACTAATCCTCAGATCAAGTGCTGGGACTCATAAATGCGAGACCCTGATCTTCTCCCCGTCTTAGACATAATGACAGCGATCTGCACTTCGCTCTCACCCGTCCTTCTGGTTCCCTGCCAAGAAGCCTGGATGGGTGAATGCATGTTCATGAGAGTTTATTTATATCTTCTATAATTGCTATTGTATGATTTGTATTCATAGAGTCGGGAATGTCATGGGATTTTTGTATACATACTAGGTCCTCTCCCTCGTACTCTGTAGAGATTGAAGAGAAACAGAAAGAGAAACAGAAATATATCATTTCAATTTTAATCACATACACGGAACTCGTGATGGAATACGTGTGTAGTTATGACGACGAGAAACTTCGAGTCTGTCTTTGGACTTGTGGGTGTGTGGAAGGGGATTTCTATTAATAGATGGTTAGATAGGTTATATCATATCATATCATGTTGTATGGTATCAAACTAATAAACTCCTAATATTTTTTTTCCTGTAATAAATTTCTATATTATTATCCATCTTTTGAAACGAGCCTTAGGAAATGAAATAAAATGAAATAAAATGAAATAAAACAAAATAAAATAAAGTACTAAATCGCAATCGAAATCAAAATCGAAATCTCCAGAGAGGAAAATCCAAGATCCCCATCACCATCAACATCACACACCATCAAACCCCCTCCCCTCAACCCCAAACCGAAAAAAAGTCTAAAACACGCGCATCAATCTTCAGATTAATCCGAGGCGGCTTTCTTTGCAAAGATAATCCCTTTCCCCTGTTTTGCGTCTGTGCATCGATGAGTGAGCAAGTAAATTTCTAGGTAAAGTATATATCTACTATCTAGACAGATAAGTATTGTATAAATATGCAAATGCGAAACACGCCGTCGATTATACATCTTCGCTTCGCATGAATGAATTGATGAATTGTGTGAGTGAGGTGATGTTTGAGGCGCGGATATTACGCCTTTGAGTGTGGTTTGCTATGGTACGGAGAGGAGACAGCCTTATCCGCATTTTGGTTTGGTCTAGGCTGGCTGGGAGGGAGGTGATGGAGTGGGAATGGGAATGAGAGTGGGAAGCGTTATGTGTCTGTTCTTCTTTTGACGCGGTGGGTTGTTTGGCAGCTTGCGAATCTAGGGAGTTTCATGTGTGAGAGGGGGGGTTTCTTCTAACTTGCTTGTTTGCTTTGACTTTACTTTATTTGATTTGACTTGATTTGACTTGACAGGTGGAGTGAGAAAGTTTAGATGAAATGTTCCAGAATACTCTACACCTTCTACGCAGTCTACGCATTCTCCGGTCGAGAATCGAGATACCACAAATGAGGTTTGTGAAGGATAACAAGGATGACCTGGGTCTTGTATATATGTATATATCTATCGTGATAAAATGGAAAATGGAAAACGGAAAAATGGTAATGTGGTATACGAACGATAACGTCGATCTGGCATGATCGATATGAGGATCTGCGCTTCTAGGGACGAGGGAGAGAAGGGATTTAGAGAGATGAGAGAGAGGGGGAGAGAGGGTACTTTTTGGAAGCGAGCATTTGCCTTGGGAATTGAAATTAGGATGTGCAGGTTGGGGAATTGGGAATGGGTGGGTTGGTTGGGGGGAGGGAGTTTGTTATATTGAGGGTTTATTATTATATGTATTTAGATATTTAGGTTTTTGGGTATTTAGGTAGCTAGGGAATATAAAAGTTGCTGGTATCATAAACATAATATTTCTCATGAGCGAGAAAATTTTTACACAAAGGTTAAAAAAAAAATTGAATTGCGAAAATGATGCGACCCTTGATTGGTCCTCTTTTTTCTTGAGGGGTTCATAATCATTATTATCGTGAAATGAGAATTCTTGGTAGATGATTTTATTTCATGGATGGCTTGGAGCTGATCTTCATTTGATATGGTTATTTATAGAAGCATGGGTTTTGATAATCACGATCATGATGATGTATCATGTATGTAGTGGTGACGGTGGGTCGATCTAGAAGGGAAAAAGGGTTCTAGAAAACTTTTTTCGAAGGTTGGAAGTTCATGAGATCGAAGGATGATGTTTCGATTGTTGTTTTTAATGTGGTTCGATGGCAGCGATTAGTTCGTGGTAGTGGATTTTGAGTCGTGGAGTGACTTGCACATGTCTTGTCCACTCATGTTGATGACACATTATCCATCTCAGAGGAGAGAAATCAAGACTGCTGAATCATATCTACGGATTCCAGATCGTCGTTATCGGGTATTTGGAAGGTTGGGTCTGGAGATGTCTCACTACATCATGGACGGAGACTATGGACGGCATTTTCTTCGACATACCATACTACCATCTCCATGGGGATTCCGAGCACAGTATTCCAAATACCTCGCGCTGGAGACGCAATTTAGCAAATGTCGTCGTAAATCCAGGTTTGAATGGGAAAAAAGCAAGTGCTGCCTTACCAAAGTCTATGGAGTGTCTTTGATGAGTCTGGTCTATGAATTATGATATTACATGAAAGCGTGTTTTCATCTTGTCACTCGAAGTTCTCGAATGGTGCTACCATTTCTTACTGTTATCTTTTCGTGCATACAATTGCTGATTCGAAGTCGAGTAAATATCAGTAATGACGAATATGTTCACCATCTGCTATCCCTCCAGCGGAATTGGTAGTAATGTTATGATGCTGGCTCCTCGACATTTGGTGCATAATTGGTAGTTATCTGGGTACGATGTCAGAAAGTGAAAATATGGGTGCGGATTTTATACCTGAGACTTGACTCAGAGGGAGCAAATCGAAGAATGATAAGGTAGGCAGAGTGTGCTTCGATCTCTGGAATTGGCAAGGCGGGGTACTATTATTCCTCAGATTGGATTTCCGCATGTATTGTGTCCTTGGGGGTGTATATAAATCGCTCCCATTTCGTTCTCAAAAATCACATAAGTACAAAAAGTTTCCCATCTCAAGTGGCAGGCGACACCAAGCACCAGCTGTATACATGGTCAGCAGCAATAAAGAAAACGAGTCGATCAGATTGTACATTACATTTCCCGTGTGATGATTTCACATTGTTATTTATTCTTCCCATGGGGATGTCGTAATGTTATTGTTCTCAGACCATAATTCCTCTACACATATATATTCCCTCTGTCAAATCAATAGAAACTGTTATTTATATTGCCATTGTCATTTTCATTACCAAGTGATTCGCAATTACATACATCCCTCTTTCGATTGCTAGTATCTGGTAGTCAAACTTCGCCCACATCATTACTTCCACCCTTCCTCAAGCTCTATGCTTTGGATAAAGAATTCGTTCGATCCTTTGGTCCCTTCCTAGGATAGGGAAGTGGTATACACACCTGTAACCTTTGGATAAGATAATTACTTGTCTCACAGATGGCTTTTGTAGAAGGCTTACAGACAATTTCCGGCTGAACCCCCCTTGTTTTCAAAGCAGCTTATCTCAACTCTTTAAGTTCCTCTATACTTCAGACCCCGCAAATTTGTGGCATCTCCACAGGAATGATTCGAAGTCTCGATGTGGGGATACAAAACCACCGATGCATCCATCAGAAGAGAGTAGACACAGAGTATAGACACGAAACCATCCAAGAGCTAGATTGCGGTAGTTGGCACGTGTTTCTCTATACCCTCATGGGCAGGTTCAGGAGGTCGAGGGTTTTTACTCCGTGTAATGTTAAGCAGTTGGGTTTGAGTACAAAACTTGGTCGATGATTTCGATATTCTTAGTGCTGCGAGGACTATCGATATTGTTGTTGGTGTTCTCAATATTGCTGCTGATAGGATTATTGTCATTTTTCATGATTGTGAACTTGTGATTCTATCATCGTATAATCCGAAGATCTCTATTTTTAAACCTCAAAATAGCTCCTCTGAGCAAGACGTGCAAGCAAGCTATTCGCAGTATTGCCATATCTATCGAGCAAAGACGGCTACTCATCTACTCCCATACTTCATCATTTCCTTCCATTGTCAGCTCTTGGGGAGTTACGATATACAGTTTACGACTCTTAAATACTTAACCCTGACGTAGTAAACGATTGGGCACAAAGCATAGAACATGTTATCTACATTCCACTTTTATATACTCTATGAGTTACGGGATGGGAATATTGACCGTGGATTCCACGCAGTTCTTTCTTCAACCAGGAGAAAAGAAGCAGGGTATGGTGTATATAAGTCGCAAAAGCACACACCTGCTACGAAAATTACACACGAAGAAAGTATGCCGTCCTCGAAGAGTTGCAAGTACGACAAATTTACTGTGTACCTTTACCGCGAACCTGAAACTGGAATAAACAATAAATCCTTCCCCTCGTACCAACCGCTCAAACATCGCTGTATCATTCCGTGATGGCATTCGTCCTCATCACTGCTATCCACAAAAAACTCGGTGTCGTCACTCCGGTTTTCATTGTCACTTGCAATATAATATGTGAACCGACGAGGGAAATATACTCTGTATATATGTATGCATGGTCTCGGATGAATACTCATATGTAATTCTTCAGTTTAGTCGTATAAGTACGTGATACGATACTCTTGCCCATGGATCGTGTACTTTTTTGGCTTGGGATATATTTGCTTGTAAAGAATTGAGGATTGAGGTTCTTATATAGATAGGAGATTTTGAAGATGTGTGGAAGAGGAGTTGCTCAGTGGAATATCAAAAAACGGCTTGATAAGCGCTAAGCTAAGTACTTGGAGGGTAATAGTTGATGATTTCGCGGGGTGATGCTACTCTGTTGATTCTTCTTCCGCCTACCGTCTGCTGATTGATATGTTCTCCTCAGCTTAAACATATTGGGAGTTTGGTGGGTATATAAGTCTCCCGAAAGTCAATTTATAACTCTATAACACCTTTACGCAACAAGAAGACATCGACGATGGTCGAGTTGGTCTCTGGGAAGGAAAGATGAATAGATTTCTTTTCGCAAGAATTGAGTTTGATTTCTTATATGCGGATTCATGTATGTAGAACATTAACCATTGAGTGAGGGATGTATTCATCGTTGCTTTTTATTTCTAATTGTCGCTACTCTCAATTGTTATGATTTCCCCATTTATTTATTCAGATTCAAAGGGGAAGGGGGGAAATAGAAGTAAAATTTGCTGGACCTGGTGGAATAATCCAAATACGTTGATTTTTGAGCGGATTGTGTAGTATGGTAGGATGGAATGAAATGGATCAAAATCCTTCCTGTGTGACGAGCTTATGGGTTGTATATGCTACACTTTCTAAGAAATTTTGGGGTATTTGGAACTTTTATAGTTGGGTTTCATGTTTTGTGAGGGAAGTCGTTGCGTGGGTTGATACTCATGGTACTGGAGGATGGGATGGGGGGGATGGGATGAGGTATATTAAGCCAAGAACATGCATTTCTTTATCATGATACAGGAAACACCCTATTCGCAAGACAAATTCAGGATTTTTTTGACGGACTGGGTGTTGGTTAGAGTCTTATCAATCAGTATTCAGACAGTTGCGAATACTTATGAATTTTCTAAACTCGGGGACTTGGGGAACAAGCGAAGATTTATAGGGTAAGAATTCCCGTTCTCATTAGCATACTTCCATGTTGGTAGGCTTGTTGAGTCTTTTGGTCGTTTGTCCGTTTTCTTTGTCAATCACTAAACTCAATTTCACTGTCGTCTCGATGAGACGTTGATTTCGGCAAGTTAGCTGATTCTTTCATACAAAATGTTGCCAGTACGGAGTGTTAGAGAATGGATCAACGGGTACGGATAGTAGCCTTTCAGACTAACTCTATGATAGTATGATGGGTATTTTCTTGCTATTTTTGATTCAGAAAGACCGGAATTTCGAGAGTTTATATGCTCTTACCGGAACGATAATTGAAACAATAATGGCTGGGCTCCTAGGGGAGTAATTCTATGACCACATCTTAATATGCTATCTAGCTACACCTCATATCCACATATTTCTATCTTCGCTTGCGTATCCCATACCATCCTCATGAATAATTACACAAGTGAAATTCTTATGCACTATATATATGACAAGAGGTATCCAAGACCACAAAGTCTTTGTAGAGAAACAAACAGTATCCATACTCGAGACATGTGGTAAATGCGGCATTGATTAATACAAAAAGTTTCCCATCATGACTTCAAAGTTCAAAAGCGAAGTTTCAAACCAGAGTAGGGGAGATATATAGTCAGTGTTGTTATCGACTGAACCTTCTCGTCACCGCAAACAATACTTGTTATCATTTGTAGACAGATAGATTCTCATCCTCATCCGTTAAAAGACGAGAGAATGATGAGCCATGATATATCACGGACTGAGAATCCTATTTCATAAATCAACAACTTCATGTTTGTAAATTTATGAGGCTATATACCACTTAGCACATACGGCCAAAATTCTCCATTTACTTTTCCAGATGCCCGTAAAAATAAGAAAGTCAGATGTCTATATATCCTTTGTGTTCCGAAGCTAGCTCGCATTGAGAAATTCCACAAGCAGAAGGAACACCTTTAAGTTCGAGGAATCTGTAAAATGATCAGTGATACCGGAGACAGTGCTTAATTAGTTATTATGATTAATATTTACCCCGAATGTTGGGAACTTGGGGTATATAAACCACCTCTCCCGTGAAATCAAAGTAGCAAAGGTACCACACTCAAATGGGTAGGCTTACAGGAGACTGCAAGGTCAGCAGAATCTATAGATTTAAATATTCCACACATCAGATACCGAGCATACCCAAGTTTTACACTCCAAGATCAATATCCCGTGTACCACAGACATCTAATCACCAATTTTTCCGCTATTATCATATCAAAAACACTTGCTATCAGGAAATCTTCTCCGTTGCCGTTCGCAAAGGTTGTTATCCATCATTTGTTTCTCTCGCCCAAGCCTCTCAACCTACCCCCAAGCTCTTCAAACTCTTCACAAGATACCTTACGATCCCTCCAAAAAACACCCTCTCCCCGAAAATTAGCGCCCACTACCCACTACAGAATACACACAAGGGACAAAAACTTTGATATATCATGACGTGAAGACTTCTATATTTGATTTCTATCGTGAGAAAAATATATGTTTATGTGGAGGTCCAAGATGAAAAGATTGACAGATCTCGCAGTTTCTTGTCCTGCTTCAATTTATTCCTCGCTCGTCTGATCTCATCTCATCTCATCTCATCTCTCAGACGATGGAATCTGAAATGACTATTATTTAAGCTTTTACAGATCTTTTCCAAGAGATATCAACCTTTGATTAGCAAATATCAAGGTCGAATAAGAAAGACACAGTGAGAAGTCTTGATTAAAGATTCTGGAGATGCTTCAAGCGGAAAAAGGGTATAATACCTCGGAGTGTACCAGAGCTTGGGAAAAACAACACTTATTATTGTCATCAATGCAAGTGCTGTGATTTTTTCTTTATGGGAATGATAGTAGTGAGACTAATCTTCCTGTCAGTTCTCTCTCTCGTCAAACCAAATCTCTTAGGATAGGTATAATTCCCCATTTTCCCAACTATCATTGTCATACACTAACCACCATTTCCCTCAGCGTATTTCCTCAACCACCAACCCGAATGCCAGCTCCCAAACTCCCAAATGGAACAGATCCACATGAGTCCCCTCCACCCCTTATCCAAAAGCTTTGAACTCTTCAAAATCCGAAACGCGAAGGTTACTTATACACCAGAAATTGAAATTTTGCATTACACAATCAATCACTTTTTGCATTTTACTTTTGCTATTGTCCAATGAGTAATGAATCTGCTCAGTCTCTCACTTTCCCCTCTTCCCTTTCCTCCCCACAAAAATCCCTCCATCCATTCTCCAAGAATACACCAAAGAAAGAAACGGGGAAGCATGGAAGTATATAACCCCTCCGCCACCTTTCCCTCTCCTCTCCCTCTTCTCCCTTGTACATACCTGCACAAACACACTAAAAGAGATCGCAGGACCAGCAAGAGAAAAGAAAGAGGAACTCGTTTTGGACCGCAAAATCTAGAAACTCCATCTGAGAAAATTTTCACGGCTCGGGTACGGGAGAATCACGATGAATCTTTCTGATTCCTGATTTAGGACGTTGACGGTGACTTTTTGCTGTGATGGCGTGTGTGTAAATAGGCATTTGGTATTGGTGATATCTTGTCATATATTCTCGTCGCTTTCCCATTTGGTTGTCTATTATTATCATTGTGTTGTGCGGTTCTGAAAGACAGGACGTCTAGCTAGCGCTGGGAAGAAAATCTTTTGAATTGAGTTATGAGTTGAGAGGGGGGAATGTGCAGTTGCTCAAGCATTACATCGAATTTTCGAGTTTTTAATTGGCGATGTGTTGGAAGAACTCAGGTTGGATGGGCATATATATACACATCTCCATGAACTTTTTTTCCACGGTGAAAATACCCTCGGAGCTTATCAAGTAGCGTTCGTGTGACGTAAAATTGATTGGCCAGCTTTGAATTGCCAATATTTAATGCAAATACGATGTATTGTAAACTAATGGTATCTTAAAAAACCCAACGATTGTCTTTCTTTCTCGAAGATTTAAGAGGAACGAAAATTAACTTTCTGTCTGTCTGTTGATTGCCATTATTTGCACCCACCATCTTCCGTCACAAATCGTCTTATTGTCATCTTCCACCTCTCCTTTACCAGACCCCATCATAATTCATCTTCCAAACCATAAAATCATCTCCCCCAAGCGAGCTAATGTAAAGAAACCTTTCAGAAATCTTTCCACCGATTCCCAATTCTCCCACCTAGTAGACACTACCACCACCAACCTCCTGCACAACTCATCTAAACAAGTTCTTTCTTCTGCCCACCAACATCAAGCCCACTACTAACACCTCTAGCATCCAATTCCTGCTCGACCCAAACCTCATCCTCAAACTTATAAAGCTGGGGCTCTACCTCCCCCTTTCTCCTCAAAATCCACTTCCTAGCCCACCAAGGAAATTGCTGCTGAATCTGAAACTTCGCATGAGTTCTCGTCGGTACCGCAAACACATAATCCAATTCCTCCAACGTTCTCTGTTTAGTTTCCGGGAGGAAAAAGAAAATCAATGCGAATGCGACGAGATTGAGTCCGGCGTAGAAGCCGAATACACCTTGTGGTTTCATAGCGGCCAACATGCGAGGAAGAGTAAGTGAGAGGATGGAAGCCCAGAAATTGTTGGTTGCGACGGCCCAGGACATACCGATTTCACGATGGGATAAGGGGAAGACTTCGGCGGAATAGGTAAATGGGACGGGCCCTTCACCAGGGGAATAGGCAATATCAAAGAGGTAGATGAAGAAGGCTACCATGCCGATATGTGCTTTTGACGATTGGGGGATGAAGTAACAAAGACCTGCTGCGAGAAGAGTCCAAAACATTTGCGGGAATGTAAAGAGAAGAAGTGTGCGCCGACCAAAAGTATCGATTGTCCAGACGGCGGGCCACGCAAAAATAAAATTGATAAGCCCAAAACCGAAAGAGGCAAGAAGGGCACCGACTAATGTTGCGCCTGCGTTTTTGAAGATGGTGGAGGAGTAGAATGCAATGATATTGACTAATTGATTAAATACGGGTTAGCGAGTCGTCGCATAAATTTTCCAGTTGAGGTAAAAGGGATGGAGGTCAAAGACATACTTCCACACATCTGCTGCGCAATCATAACAATACCACTCGCCTGCGTTGCTCTCCTCAATCTTGGCACCGTAAATAACTCAATGAACCTCGTGAACATATTTCCATTCTTCGCCAATCCACTCTGTTCCAAAAGACGATCCTCATAATCCAATTGTGCCTGAATAGAATATAAATCCCTCGCAGCCTGCAATGGCGAATTTCTCAGACGCAATAGCGATCGATATGCTTTCGGTACATTCCCCTTCTTCAACAACCATCTCGGCGATTCGGGACAGAAATATATTCCAATAACAAGAGGAATTGCAGGAACGAGCGCAGAACCAAATTGTAATCTCCATGCCAATGCGCCGGAATGCACAAACACGAGATTAGCACATGTACCGAGGAAAATACCAGCGGCGGTCCAAACTTGCCAGGACATGACGAGACCACCACGGATACTGGTGGGAGAATTTTCAGCGGAGAAAACGGGGACAGTCACTTCTTTGAGACCCATTCCGATACCAAGGAGGACACGACAGGCCATTAGTTGGCCGTAGGTTTGGGAACAACCCATGCCGAGTGGAGCGATGAGAGAGAAGATTGCTGCGACGAAAATGGTACCGCGACGGCCAATGTAGTGGTTTACGGGGTCGGAAATCCATGCGGTACTGTGGAGTAATCTATCAGTTTCTATCCAGGAGGGATGGAAAGTGGGAAGGTAAATGGAAAGAGTCCTGGCTATTGGCTCGCAGAAAGTACGCCATACTGCTCTGTTGCAGATCCCAAACTGTAATCACATCTGAGATGAAAGAGAAGTCTTGACAAAAACCACTCACAAGAGACAGATAGCAATATAAGGCATTGCATTAATAGCACCAATAATCCACGCATTCTTTTCACAAGTACCTTGAGCTTCACATGTAGGGCCTGTATCTGGGATACCTAGAGCCTCTCCAAAGGTGAGATTTGCGCCATTGGCACCTAGTTTTATTAGTCAATATTCCTCGGAAAGATGCTTATTCTTGAGTAATCTACCTGTTTGATCCCACTATGCGACAAGGTCAGTATCATTCTGGAAGAAGAATGGCCCATAAGGCGCAAAGACGAATAAACTTAAGAAGAAATCACTTACACCCTGAATAGCAGCAGCAACAGAATTCAAAATAATAGTCATATAAAGTTGTTTAGGATGTTTCCAACGATGTGTAACTTCCTCCTCCAAAACTCTTCGATCCTCATCATCAAGTTCGGTAATCTTATCCGCATGATGAGGACTTTGCGCAACAAGTGCTCCTTTGATTAGATTTGGAAGAATATCAGTGAGATTGTGTTTATTTGCAAATGTTTCGACGTCGGCGATGAGTTGATGCTTGGGGATACCGATGAGAGGATTTCGAATTCTGAGATATGTTAGAGGGAAAGAGGAAAAATAAAGATGGAAGTGGAGAGAACATACTCGCCAGTAGTGTTGGCAGATAGTTGAGTGAGGTCGATTCCTCCTTTACGAGGGACTTCTTTTTCTTGTGCTCCAACTTCATCTTTCTCGTAGGCGGGAGCTACCTCGCCAGTGTTACTGGAGATTTTAGTTGTCGCACTGTCAACAGCCTTGTCAGCAAACATTGGAAAACTAGTAGCTCATGAATGGAAGTTACCTTTGATCGTGCTTATGGTGAGGACCCAAATCATCAGCCATTTTGATCGTCAATCTCGAGTTTGATTACTTCAAAACAACTTCTTTCTCACAGAAGATTGATATGTTTATATGAACTTTGTGATCCCAATACCAAGACCGAGGACCGTTAATATTCAAACAAGAATATTGTCCAGCCAAGCCGGCGGGTGATCAACTTATCAATTTTCAAAACGAACGTGCGAGTGGATCTGACGGGAACATCAGATTTAAAGGATGCCTGGACGACAGACAGTACATCCTGCACGAGCATGCACAAGGCCCTACAGATGATTCACCATTGCCAATGAAACATCGGTGATGCCCGCACCTACATGAAGTATCATACGCCTCAAATCTCCATAATCGTATATGAACCCTTCACAATGCATTTCCAATTCACTCCAGAGCTCAAGCTACCCCGCATTCGAATCCCTGAAGCTGACGCTCCAATCCAGTCAAATCCTAGACCTCATTGTGTAACCCCAGAAACAGAGTATCCCTTGGCTTCACTCAAATTCTTCGTGCATGCATGATTATCATATTTGTGGCGCGAATAACTTCATCTGATTTGATAAGATTTTTTTCGAAAATTGATAACGTGATCGTGTATCACCGGACTTTGTCGGTCGTATCAACATTTTGTGGTTACATGGCCAAGTTACATTGATTAACGTGGCTTGCAAACTTTTGTAACGGATGTCAAAAAGGCTCAGAAAATGGCGTAAAAAGGGTTACAACGAGAGCATCAACACGTAAAAGATGGAGATCCTTGTTGAAATGATATGCATGTCGAAGTCATGAATAGAGAGATGATTTTTTGGTCGGTGAAGGAACCACAGCTTATGGTTATACCAAGAAGATATTCCTAATCATCTGCAGATAATTAGTGAGCAAAACCAAAGACATGACAAGATAACCAATCACAAGTGTACTACAATTCTCGTATGGCAATAAATCGAACGACATGTAAGGAATCAGAAACCTTATAGATCTTTTGAGACAATGATTCAAATTTCCATCTGCAACATCTGCAAGGCACCAGTTGAACTTTCCGAAGAGTTTGGCACCGCACAATAAATGTCTCCATTCAGGTGAAATATTCGTTCAGATCGACTAATAATGGGGGCAGGCCCCCATAGCTCGCTACGCTCGATATATTAATAAAATTGCTGGAGATTGAAGGTATACATGCTTTTTTCGAGTAGTCTGCCTCCACGGCAGTGGCTCCCGGAGGGCCAGCGGAGCGTCATTCATTTAAGACCATAATTATGAATGTTGGTGGACGTTTGAATCATTCATCTATCTAGGTAATTTATCCCAGGATACTAACGTACATCAATGGAAATGTATCAGGAAAAGGGTTCTCGCGCTTTATCCACAGTCTTACTTGAAGGTTGTAGCAAAAGCCAGAATAAGACGCGTTTTAATTCTTAATCTCAAACCAATCCCAAAGGATCTGTTCAATCTGCCAACGCTCCGTTAAGAACAACTCTCTATGTGAGAACATGTTCCTGCAGTTCCTAACAAATTGCGTCGTTGAAAAAGGGCAAAAGTCTGTAATTTACTGCTTCCAAGTTCGCACACCCAATCTTGACGTGATATTCGTCTAACCCTTCTTACCGAAATTCCATAAGTCTCTATTCAGACCTCTGCATCGACAGCCCACCCGAAATGGTCAAGTGAGTAAAGGATCTGCTCAATGTAGTTAGTTCCTTTCCCCTAATCACAGAAAGATGTGTACTTATCTCCTGCCCGGAGGGGTTGCCTCAATACTTTGGGCAAAAGTATGAGACAACCCAGGACTACCAACCATTAGGCCTGTCCTCGAACTCAGTTCCCAAATGCCCTGACCGTCGCCCACTAGAAAGTCCAAATCATGTACAATCAAAAAGCTATCGAGTCAGGCCCATTCAAGAATCCGACAAAGTAATCAATGCTACCCATGATAGACAAGCACTAAGCTTTGACACCAACACGAGATGGGTCCCATCATGGACACTGAAGTACTTTTCATCATCAAAATGAGTGAACTGAAACTTTCCCAATTTGGTGCAACAACTTTAGGACAGTCTATCATCACATTCCATCATTCGCGCTTTACAACCAAATCATTCCAGAACCAACACCTTCATCAACCCATGTATAATTGAAACCCTTTATGAAGGGACCATCTCGATTCGAAATCATTTTAGCGGCGAGCGACATAAACGATCAAGTACCTCAGCGTAATTCGAAAACCCTCTCTCTGTTTGAAAAGTATAGTCCACGAAGATAAGTTTTTGATTCCTCTACAAGGAAGCAGGGCACAAACGGACAAAAGACATCAACAAAAGCCGTGATCATCTCTAACAGTTACGAAAGAGGAAAGGTGGTAACAAACATCCGAAAATGTTGTCCCAAAATACCGGCGTCTTCCATCACTCTAATGTATGTTGTAGAGGAGAAAGTTAATGCGGTGATCGTAGTTACATTCAAATGAATGACAAAGCCTATGGTTGATACCGCGGCAATGGTCTTGAGAAATGACTGCGTACATAAATGTACGAAGCATTGAAATGAGAAAGGTTGGAGACAAGATTCACTTCCCGAAGGGGGTAGAATACAATGGAAACGGAGTAGCTTCACCATTATCAAACCACGTTGACTCATCTCTCTAGATGTTCACAACAAAAATATCGAGAGGCATTGACTTCCGGAGCATGGTAATACGATTTCTCCAAATGATAAAGCATCTGAAGGACAATTCTTCTTGTAATCTCCATTCCCAAGACCACCCAAGAGAGTGAGTTTTTGATCAAGGGAATATATGGAAACATACAATCCGAACAGCCTGTTTGTAATCTTCAATAAATATTCTGCTCAGTCTTTGCCCCTTGGATATCCTCATCATGTAATCTTCGAGAGTGCATAGAGAAAACGAGACGATTCGTAGTAGCTTATATGAAGACCCTCATGATACCTTCTCGCAGAAGAACCAGTTCCATCTCAATTTGTATCTCCTTTCTCAAATCAACTTGCATTATCATCGAAGACAACCATATTGATCAAAGACGTCCAGCCGATTTCCCTGACGGAGCGTCCCTACGCGGGCTCTTACTGGAATAGCTCATAGCAGAAATCAGTTTTATCGTCTTTCGACATCTGGACTATTCATTCAACTTTTCGACCTTTTGTACATTCCTCAATCGCGCAACCTTTCGGCTTCACAATATTGGTCCGAGACAAAATTTCTATTCAGAAGAACAAATCAAAGCCGCAAAGCTTTTGAACCGGCAGTATTCTTAGGGTTAAGTTCTGAATCGTATGATTCCTTTCGGAATATCGAGTCAGAGTCTGTAGGGTAGACGATATACTTGGTTTGTAAGGTGAGAGAGGGGTTTCGAATTCGTCGCATTCAATCGAGGTATTTGGTGTCGTAAAGGTAAGCTTGTTGCTATATGATATTCGAAGCGAGGTTGAAGCTCTTCGAGTGACAATTCAATGGGAGGAGGTAGGTGATGAGTACTGGAGGTTTTTTGTGAGCAAAAAATTGCAAATGACAATATAAGAGGTGATGATGTTTTTCTTTGGTCATGACGATTGGAAGGGGAAGATGTATGTGTGTGCACGCGTTCGCGTAAGGCTGGATCTCGACGCGACACGCTAATTGATAGCCTAAAAAATTTAACTGTTAAGCTTCAAGCTTCATCCGCTTAGCCTTAGGCGTGAACATTACCAGCTAATAGATATTTGCCCAACAGTTGGAATTTTAGGAGTTATGCTTATTAGGTATGTGATTTATAGATTCTTCTCCTTGCATTGAGACCTTACTTTCCATTGATACTAGAATAGCAATCATTTCATACCTCCTTTTCGTACCTGTTTTTCATTATCATCTTATTCTCACACAAAAGCTTGGAGTGAGCGAGGGAGACACGAGATGTAGGTTGAAAGTTTTCAGCTCAATTTTGTAGCTCCGCAATGAATTCGAACGATGATAAATATCTACAAAAATGTATGTAAATATGGTAGCTCGGTGGTCAAATCTTATTGGGTGACGACGCCGCTTATTGACAATGGCATTCAGGAATAGCTCCATAACCTTATCTCCTTATGTGGAAATTTCTGTTCTTAAAGGGGCTACATAGGATGGACTAGGTAGACTCTTAGGGGTATACTCTTTTGTGCATACACATGAACTTTTGAGATTTCTCATTCTCATTTGAAGGGTCTAAAAAAGTTATTGTCTTCTGTACCGGTGTTATATGAGATACTCGTACTCGATAAGAGAAACATGATCTAGAATACGAAGATATTATTATGGGGGCATGGGGGCAAGCCCCCATGCCATCTGGGTCTTTCCCACACAGTGAAGTCAGCACATACCATACAATACATAGTGGATAACCCCTAAACTTTATCACAACTACGCCACACGAGTGGTTACTGATGTTTTCAGATACACATACAGTTCTACTGTACGTCACCCACTCAGAACATTTGCCTCACATTACTTCAGAAACCCCGAAGTTCTCTCCAGTTTGCACATCACAACTATGAACGATTTTCGGATTATACATCGTAGCTCAAACGGCATGATTCGTAAGACTGAAGAATCAGCCCCAATCGGGGCTGTTTGCACATCTAGGCCGTGTATCACGACTTCCCGAGAAATGAGGAACATCTTGAAACCGCCACCTTTTCAGGGTTTGTCCAATCCTGTGAAGAATCCCATTGTGACATCCCAAAGTAAACCTAATCCAAACGATCCAATCCAAGACCTCACTACTAGTTTTCCATCTGAAGTGGAGCCTCGAAAGTGTTAAAATGTCCCAAGAATAGCTTGCTGCTGGCCGTGCGCCTGTAACAGGTTCGTCGAATATCCTTGCTCGAGCGTTGATAGAGCGTTCCAAGATAGGCTCGTCTGAAAATCTTCATCAATGGCATACACGCGTTCTTCTTAATTTGCTTACTTTTTAGATCAAGTTAGGTTATGATGACATGACGTGAAGATAAGGAGGAAGCTGATTGTAGGTTATCTCGAGGGGTATCGTTCTTTTCTATTGCTGAATGTGATTTTCTATACAATTTTTCTACACACTCCTTTGGATAATCACTTCATCTGTTCTTACCATTCTTTTTCTTCATTCTTTTGACTTGATATTCTTGGAAAACTCCTATCCTTACCTCTTTACCATTTGACATGCAAGTCATTTCTTTCGTTGCAATATCTTCATAATACCACTTTTTTCATATCATCATCATCTGCCTCTCATACCATATACCCGTTAGCCACTGCCATGTTATTTAATCCACCCCGAAACTCACCTCGTATTCTCTCTCTGGCTCTACTCTCCACCTTATGCCTCTGTTTCCTATTCCAATGGCGTCGCGAACTCTCCTCTCCCAAAACATCCTGGAAACTTCTCCCGACGGCTCTATCTCCCGAAATCTCAGTCAAAGATCCAAAACCCCGCTTTGAATCTTTCCTCTACAGACTTCTAGAACAAAAACCCTCAAATTCATCTCTTGAACTCCCAGAGGGATACGTGCTAGTCCGCATCGAGGAGATTAATGAAGAATCAGAACGGATAGACCATCTCACCTTAAGCCAAGAAGATCTTGATATCTCCACAAAAGCCCACTCCAACGTCGTAGAACTCCTCCCAGGATACTCCGACCTAATCACCTACGCCCCCAAAACCAACGGACTCATAACCGTCGGCGGCGGTTCTTACACTCCCGCCCTCCTGGTCTCCATCCGCATGCTGCGAAAAACAAACTGCACCCTCCCAATCGAAGTATTCATCCCCACTCACGAAGACTACGACCCCTATTCCTGCAGCATTCTTGCCTCCCTAAACGCAAGGTGTATTTTCCTCCCCTCCTTCCAAAACGCCACCATTGAGCGCTACCAATACAAATCTCTCGCTTTCCTCTTCTCCACCTTCGAATCCGTCCTCTTCCTCGACGCCGACAATTTCCCCCTCGTTGATCCCACTCCTTGGTTTTCTGCTCCCGTCTTCCAGGAAAAAGGAATGATCACCTGGCCGGATTTCTGGGCCAACACCGCTTCTCCTCTTTTTTACACCCTGGCAAATCAATCCATCCCGGCTATCCAATCCCAACACGCATCTTCCGAAGCGGGCTCGATCCTTATTTCCCGCAATCTCCACAGCCAAACATTACTCTTAGCCTTCTATTACAATCTCTTTGGGCCAGGTTTCTACTACGAAATGTTAGCCCAAAAAGGAATAGGCGGAGAAGGGGACAAAGAAACCTGGGTAGCAGCCGCGAACGTATTGAAAAAAGACTACTGGCAAGTTCGAGAAAGAAACCATGCTCTCGTGAGTGTAGAACAGGTGGAAAAAGAAGAGGAAGACGAAGAAGGAAATTGGAGAAAAACAGGAGAATGGGTGCGAGTTGGAGAAGAAAATTTAGACGAGGTGGTTGCGATGGTGCAGTTTGATTTTATCGCGGATTATGAGGCTTCGTTTCCTCCACCTCCCCCTTCCTCTTCTTCATCTAGTTGGAAACTCGATTTGAAAAGTAAGAAAGATTCGAAGGTTTCTGAAGTGGAGATAAAAGATGTGGAGATCCCCACGTTGAGAAACAATCCAGATGCAAAAATTGTTTTCCTACATGCAAATCGTATAAAGTTGCATCCGGCAGAAGTTCTCGAGCGCTTAGATGATTTCCATGGGAGAGGAAGAATGTGGGGAGCGAAGGAGAAAACAATTCAGCGTTTTGGGAGAGATTTGGAAGCGGAGATTTGGGAAGAGGTGATTGAGGTGGCGTGTAGATTTGGAGATACTTTGTTGTTGGATGGGGGAGAGGGAGAGAGAGATGGAGAGGAGGAGAAGCAGGTTTCAAAGGAGAAGGTGTGTGAGGATTTGAGACGGTTTTGGTGGGGTATTATTGCGGCGGAAGAGGTGGAGGAGAGGGTGAGAAGTGCTGGAGAAAAGGATAGGAGAGAGATGGTTAAGGGTAAGGGGGGAGAAGGAGAGGAGGAGTGGAAACCGAGGGTGGGTCATGAGGATGGGGTTAAGAGGGCTGGGTAAATTACATATATAAAGGTGTCAACAAAATAGGGTTGCCTTCACAGCATTGGGAGTTAAAGGGACAAGGCGTTAGGAAAAGCACAAAGCACAGCATAGAAACAGTGATACCTTTGTTTTTTTACAATAAAATTTTTTACTATGAGGGTTGCATTTTTGCATTTTGATAAAAAAAAAGACCAAAGAAAAAAAATAACCATCAACCATCAACTACTCTGACCATTCAGCTGTACCTATTGTACAAAAGCTGTTATTGTCCTGACATCAACTTGTAGGAATGATGTGCTCTTCGGGGATCCGACCAGACGAGAACCTAAAAACAATAAAAAAAAAAATATGTCTTCCCAGATGACAAATCTTGGTGCCCCAGCACAAAAATATGATGTGTCCCAGGAAGAATGCATGCAGCATCTAGAATAAAACTCCTCAGAAATGAAGAGATGAACAAATTGGCGTTGGAGAAAGGATTTCCCAGCAGAAGAGAAAGTTCTTCAAAAGAAAAAAAGATTTCCCTCACAAAAAGGGCAACTCCCCCGTAAGAAGTAGAAACGCCTCCCAAAGAAGGTATCTCAAAAGCAAAAAGAGAGATTCCCGCGAAAACTCGAAGCAACCCCAGGAAGAGAATACCAGTGTACAAAGATCCGTTGTTTGAGAATACAATGAGAAATCGTGGAATGAGGAAGTCGAGAAAGCGTGAACCGTGAAATCGTAGAATAGAAGAATCGTAAACTCTATGTTTGTACACCATCGCCAGTTTTCGAAATACAATATCGTGTGCTGTGTGAGAGAACCTATGCGTATGGTGTATGCGAATCGCCCAGGATGTACAGACCGTCGAATTCGAGGAGGATTAAGCAAGTGCAGAAGAGCCGGAGCTGAGACCCACACTTATCTTAGTTCGTTTTGCAGGGGGTTGGTCCTCAATCTCTTCTTCGCCGCCATCATCATCACCATCGTCAACAGCAACAGCAGCATTACCATCATTATCACCGATAGGGTTCTTGTTATGCTATTTAAAAAAAAATTAGTCTCAAACAAAATAGATATTTACGAAGAATAAATTCGCCGACTTTACACAAAGGGAATTGAGAAGGAAGGAAAAATATTGACATACATTCGACAACGTCATTAGCAAAGTGATGAATGCATCAACATTCATAGTGTTAGGATCGAGTTCCTTAAGCTCCTTCACTTGCTTAGCGAGCGGATTCTCGCCCAAAACAACATCTGTGGTCGCCTTGGTAATGGCTCTTGATGTTTTGGCACCATACAGCCTTGACAGCTTTTCGATGTTTATGCGGCCGATGGTAGGGAGGGTTCCAGAAACGACAAATGTTCTGCCAGCCAAAAATGTGCCTGTGTTATTAAGAAGATTCTTGATGTGTTCGGGAACCTCGATTTTGGCTTTCTTCTGACTCTTCGTGGCGACTTGTCTGGCTACTGGCTTGTTCTTGCTGGGTTTCGCTTGGCCTTCCTGATCATCATCGTCATCACTGTCAGTGATTACTACTGTCTTTGAAGCTGCTCTTGATCTGACGGGGCGTGACTTTGTCATCTTTGGAACATCATCATCCTCATCCTCATCATCTTGAGCCTGGGTTTTCTTGGCTACCGCTCTCTGCTTTGCAGCTGGCTTCTTAACCGCGGCGACATGAGACTTTCCTTGATTTGATGGATTCCTAGGAAGTTCAAGTTCATCATTATCATCATCGTCGTTGTCGGCTTCAGAATCAATCTCCACAAACTTAACCGCCTTGGTTTTCTTAGCTCTGGGTTTGAGCACCTTTCTAGGAGCCGTAACGGGCCCCTGGATAGCCTCATCATTGTTGGCAATCTCTGGACCAACCTCAAGAGTGTCAGCAGCCTTTGTCTTTCTCGCTCTTTTATTTGCTACCTTAACAGGAGCTTGAGCTGGGGCCTGGACGGTCTCATCATCATCACCAATGGCTTCGGAATCAACCTCAGCAGCCTTGGCCGCCGCCTTTCCCTTCTTTGCTCTAGGTTTTACTGCCTTTCTAGGAACCTCAACGGCCCCCGCAACGACAACGATATCATTTTCAATGGCTTCAGAATCAACCTCACCAGTCTCGGCCGTGCTTTCATCCTTTTCTCTTGACTTTACTCCCTTGGCAGGAGCCTGAGCCGGGCCATCTGCATCTTTAACCTCCTCGATGTCCGAGATGATTTCTTCTATTTTTGGCAACGCCTTTCTCCTCGGCTTTCTCTTCTTCTTGGTATGGTTCAAATCAAGGAATGTCTCGTCTTCCCTATCAGCCCAATCTGCGGGAGAAGCTTCAACAGCCTTTGGTTCAGTCTCAGGTAAATCATCCAAAGGATTCTTTTCGAGAATCAACCTAACTTTTTGCAAATTCAAGGCTCTCAAGTCTTCAAGTATGGCGATGTTTCCACCGCGGAGGGGGAGACACATAATTTGTAGATAACCGGGATGACACAACTTAAGCTCTGCCAACCTCAACTGTGCTGATTCTAGAGTGGCATGAGCAAGTAGATCAACACAAACAGGTAAATCATTGAGAATAATCCAACACAGAGAATTCTCTTTTGCGGACCCAGCCCAAGGTTTACCAAGCTTCGTTGCGGCATCGGTCGATATCTTGATGACATCATCCGTTTGTAATTTCTGATGCTTCATGGATACATTAGATTGTTGAAACTCCTCTTGTAGAGTGTAGTAATCTGTTCCGCGTTTTGGGCTCCGTTGTTGCCGTGCATCGAAAAATTGGTCATCCATCGATCCGTCCGATTCTTGGCCTGTGCCTTGCATCAATGATTCTCCTACGGTTGTTGGTTTCTCTTTCTGTTGCATTGATGACTCGCCGTGTTGATCAGCCGGATTTTGTTTTGCGGATCCATCGGTGTGTTCAGCCATGTGGTCCTGCTTCGACGCCTCGGCAAGAGCTGCTTGTTCCTCACTCAACTGTTCCGACATTCCAAATTGAACAGCTTGTTGAGCTAGCCAGTAATCACTATGTTCTCTTCGATCCAACTTATTGAAGATTCGGCCGACGTCACTGCCTTCCTTTTCATCTTGCTTTGCTTTCGCGTCTCGATCAATTTGAACGCTCTCCTCCACTTCTTGTTTTCGCTGTCTTGCTTGTCTTGCTTCTTCCTGCAGTGATTCTTCTTTGTCTGCCTTTTTCTTCTGCGCTGCTGTCATCTTTGTCTTTGGTGCTGGCATCCCTACTGGACCCTTTGCTGGATTCGTCATCTTGTCGGGAACGTGACGCGACAATGGTGAGATTTTTGGAATGAATATGGCAAGCAGTGTATCAAACGACAGAAACCAAAAACTGTGATCTCTTAGAAATCAAATAGAGACTTCGTAAATCGAATCAAATGAATGAGCGAATTTTTAGAACTCTTGCTTATCAAAATAGAGAAGCAAATATCAAGAGATCAAGAACCGCAGCTGGAAAGGAATTTAATAAAGAGCGTAAAAGATTAAATGGCAAGAAACCAAGTATCTTCGTATCCTAGAAGTGTAATACAGAAAATGATGAAAGAAAGTCTAGCAACTTTTGTGACTCGTTGTCTTGATTGTTTGTTGAGGGCGGAGGTTGGAGGTTAGAGGTCGGAAATTGAGAGTTGTTGTAGTGGGAATATTTTTTTTTTGGATTTGAAATTGCAAGCGGCACAAGGTCCATATCTCGGTGAGCGTTTGCCCTAATCGCTCAATTGAGCGATCTAATGGCATTATTACGAATTCGCGAGAAAGATTGTCCGATTTTTACTATTCATTTTCAAAATGCATTCACTGTTGAAGCTCTGTGTGTGAATGGATGTTGTAGTCTGTGTCGTCTGAAGTGTCGTGGCCGGGAATGGCGAGATGATTTACCGAGGTTCTCATACCGAGTCTGAAATGACTTCAACTTATTAACTGCTCAAATTGACAATGAATACTTCAAGTTTTTGTTACAATTACCTGGAAGGTTTCAATGATCTCTTGTGATAGTGTCGATTAATCCGAGTTTGCTTATTTCGAACACCTATACTAACCAGCTGTCAAACAGTCTCGGGCTAGAGATTGGATGCTACAGATGAATGAGAAAACCGCGATGAGTCGACTACTAAATTGCTACAACTCCAAGAATCAGTGAACCCATGTCTCTTCCACGTCTGAAGAACAATCACTTCTTGGTCCAATACGAGCTAGCGTCGGCCTAGTCCACGTGCTACACAAGTGTCATCTGGACTCAAGTTTCAAATTTGTAGTATAAATTTGCAACATCCTCTTGGCTTCATATTGCACCCAAAAGTATCCTTCTAATCCATTCCTCATACCCATAGTTGGAGCAAGTGTCATTATTTTGACATCCAATGCATCAATCTTGACCGTGGATGAAAGCGTTGAGGGCAAAGAAAATGGAAAGAAACAAATTAGCGCAAAGCTACTGGACTTGGTAGGACTAGCACAGAAACAACCATCAACAACTAACAAACTCCTGTATGTATCCCCGTTGCGCAGTCTCATCTCCCACCTCGTCAACTGTGAGCGACCAACGCTTGCCCCTTTGATTCAGACTGGAAGTAAAGCCACAGAGCCGAATTGAAGAGGGGGCTCTCACATTTGAAACAGATAAAGAATTCGAGAAGGTCTGTTTAGATAGGTATGATGTGAAGTTGATCACGTACGTTATAAAGATGCTGACAATGAGAGTCTTAGACGTGGAAAGGATTGTACGAGAGAAGATTCAGTTCCCACGCCCATTCAAACTTCAGAGATTCCGCAATAAAAAGAGCAATCTCATAAAAGTAATAAGAACCTGAAATAGGACTTCTAGTAAAGCAAAAGCGGAATAAGAGGGAATTCGAAGACGCAGAAGCTTTTGCACAGGCGAAACACAAATTTAAGCTTCTTGCTGAGCTCTGGGCAGGGAGTCTTGAACCCCTTACTAATTCATCATAATGATTAAACTCAGAAGAGACATGGTGTATCATCAAACGAAGATTCGCATGGTATACATATACATTTGTAAGATTCTTCGACATTCAAATGAACTTAAATGGTTAATATAGCACATAGCAACGTAAGACACGAATACTAAGACTTATTCATTCATGGGTTGTACGTTGAGCAGTACTGTCAATTGCCAGAAGAGTATGTACCAGATAATGATGACTATCTGAGCTGGTATCCGGAGGACAATCTTCCAGCTTTTGTACGGAGGGTCACACAGAGTAATTTGTAGCGTACGAAAGACTGGCTATTTACCAAAGGCAGTAGACCACACGGAATGAGGGGTCGAGTTAAAGTAAGGTTGAGATTGACATTTCAGATACATGGAATACATCCAAATGGGCAATCAGGATTGGCTTAAGTGATCACGAGAGATGTACGATGTGCCAAGAGGATCTATCTACATTTGTTCCTATTGGTTCAGGTCAGACTATGTTTTTGACGCATAAGACTTTGCATAGGAGTTAGCCAGACATGTTATCTAAGGATGGCATATACTATCAGTGATTTCAGAGCACAAGAAGCAATATTTCACCATATTTCCTCCAAGATTCAATCTGGCATTCATCATATTCATGATTTCCTATAAGAGCGAAGACCGAGCAACAATCTCCGAATCTCCATCGTTGAACCAATGAAGAATTCGAGAATATTGATTCATTTGATTGATACTTTCTATTTGGATTCTGGAAAGTGAATTTATGTTTTTTGGTTGGGATTTGGTTGGGATTTGATTGTGGAAATTTATGTGTGTGAATTTGATATTGTTTATCGAATCTGTCACTTTAATTTCTAGATTTTTCCGTTCACTGACAAAATAACAAGCTGATACAGCGACATCTAGAGTTACATAGATTGGATACCTAGGTATTGATTACAATAACAATAACAATTCTTCACGTAAGGTCCTCCAGAATTTCATCATACTCTGCTCGTCTCCCTCTCAACGAGACGCTCACGAAGAATGCCGTTCCCAAAGAATTTCTCGGGAATCACATAGGTAATGAATTTTCAACACTACTTGGAAGTATCCTTTACATAATCACAAGAGACGGGCAGATGTCCTACATGCATTGCAGAGTATGATCTCGTTCATAGACACCAATATATCCAGAGCACTGCCATTGAAGTCGGACTCATAGAAGTACAACGATTTCTACTATAAATAGCCTGCAAAAGGCGGGACAAAATTGTATCTCGCGCCGGACTTTGATGTTGCCAGGTGGTATCCACAGAATCGTAGTCTGACCAGACATGGCACCGTTGAGATTCCAATATACACCAACTTTGATACTGTGACACAGGCAGTCTTTCCTCTAGCATTTATCTCATGTTCAATAGCCTTGTAAGATTTCTAAACAGATAGCTGAGATGTGAAGGATATTAAAACAGCTCTTTGAACTGAGGAATAACAACGCTAAACTAGACTTGATTTGCTTGCTGTTCGACCTTGACTGACTCTTGGGAACACTTTTCCCAGTTACATACCCAAGTCTCCAATCGATCCCTCGAAGGACCCAAGATATAAAGGTCCTGCAGTCGCGTGAACCACTCTTCAGCCTCAATCTTTGGTCATGGAACTTCTTCCACACATAAGGTCAAAGATTCTTTTCATTGTCCAGAATAAATCAGGACATTAAAAGGTTTCTGAGAGACGTTTGATAAATATTATTCTAGCGGGCAATATTGATACCTATGATGATTTACATGGCGGCCGATTTAAATTTACTCCATACCCCTATTCCACACATGAAGTCTATTTTCCCTAGAAATTGCTTCGCACCAGAGCAAGAGTACGCTGTATCTCCCAACGCCAGAAACCCACTATTTTTCTCTTACACATCTCTAGTATTAGCATCACTTTTACCCTTTGATTCCACCTCCTCAGCCTTAGCACCCAAACTATTAAGCTCATCTTCCTGGTCATCAAGCTTATGATAACAAATCCAAAACACAATACCCGCTCCGAAACTTCCACAAGCCAGTCCCACAAACATCCATAAAATTGTCGGATTACCGACCAACGGGATGAATGCCTGACAAATTGCGAATCCAAAAGCATTAGTCAGCAAGAACATTGCTTGAACGAACGACTTCATCGAAGCAGGTGCTTTAGTGTATGCATATTCGAGACCGGTAACCGAGGCAAAGATTTCAGATATACCAATCAATATGTAAGCCGGGATTTGAATTGCGAAATGCACTTCGTTTGGTTGGATTGTTCCGTCTGGGAGAACAGCAGCAGGACATTCGAGAGGCTTGCCGTAACATGGACCAGCTTTGTAGATGAGGTGCTGCACGATGGCCGCATATATCATACTGAAACTAGCGACGATGAATCCGAATGTGATACGGGACATGGGTCGGAATTTGATGTGCCACTTGCGCAAGAGTGGGTAAACTAGACGATCCATCACTGGTACAAGGAGAATGATGGCAATGGGATCGAAGTTCTGAGAAAGATCGTTGGGGACACCGTGGGTATTCATTTCTCCAGCTTGAGAAACAAAGTTGCTGGAGAATTGAGCGTAGACAACCCAGTAGATAGGGTAGAAGACGAAGACGCGGCAGGCTATTAATGCGCGCTTAACTTCATCGACGAACTGTTCGTTCCATGGAGTAGTTTGTGAGAGATTGTTTGCTGCTCGGTAAGAAGGTTTTGCAGCGTTTAGATTTCGGTATTTGATCATTTGCCCGATGATCTTGAACGCATCAGTGATGACTGTTCCATTGGGTGGGCGGACAATGTATCGCTTCCTTCCCACAAGCAATGTGACGAAACCGACCATGAAGACACACAAACACATGAGGTACGCGGACCAAAACCCGACATCTCGTTCCATGTATGGTGTTGCGAGAAGGGAAAGAGATCCAATATTGATACACCAATAAAAGATTAAATAGATTCGCTGAATGGTAACGGTAGGATCAATAATGACACGTTCACCAGTTTCAAGAACTTTTATTGCCATACGTTTTCGGGTGTATTGATCAGCAATTAGAGGACTAACGTTGGATTTGATACCTCCGGTTCCAACACCGATGATAAGAATGGCTGCGATGTACCCTCCCAATCCAGCCCCGTTTCGAAGAGAAACTGGTAGAGATGTCAAGACAAGAACTAGTAAGCCAATCATATAGACTACTGCGAAATAGCAAATGGCTTTGAATCGACCAAGGTACTGGTCGGCAACGATGGCACCAAAGATTGGGGTGACTAGTAAGAATATGAGCAATTGTACGGTAACAGTGAAGATAAACATAGCTTACAGTAACACCACATGGAGAAGAACACAGTAAGAGCTGTCGCAGTTTGATGTCCGAGACCTATAAAGTTAATGAATGGCCACAGATCTAAGATATTGACTTCTTACCAAGAGCACCACGGCCCAAAGAACCATCTAGTGGACGTTGAACATAATTTTGAAATAGTCCCACACAACCATAGTATGAGAATCTCTCACACAGTTCTACAATAGCGACAAGCCAAGCGGACATGGGCAAATTATCACCAACTAAGATAATGTCAGCTTTTCAGTGACCTTAAGATGTGATGCGGTTATTATCCTACTTCGTCGTAGCGTCTGTTTCTCCTCAGCAGTGGGCTCTTCTTCATCGGCATCGGTCCCTTTTTCGAAACTATTTACTCTCGAATCTGCAGTTGGAGATATTCTCTCTTTGGCACTCTCCGGACGAGCTGGATTCGCAGCAATCGTATCGTCGCTCATCTTTGAACCAGTCGCACCCTGACTCTGCTTCTCCATTCTGGGAGGTAAATTAGCATTCAATCGCTCATAATTTGGCAAATGTATTCTTACTGATTACCCGACATTTGGGATCGTTTTTCGTGAATTGAGATTAAAGCATGAGTGCTGGGGATCAACAAGTTAAGTAGATTACTGACTAGTTTGTTGTTGATGTCATTGAGTCAGAACACATGCATCAGCCGTAAATGTTGAAGGAAAAAATAACCTTATAATTAGCATGCACGTTAGAGCTAAGCTTATGACATATGTAATCAATATGAAAGCGAGGCCTGAAAGCTAGGACCGCTGTCAACGCTTGTTTGAGATATAATATACGAAGCCATCAATTAAGCTACCGGAACTAGTAACATATGACGGTTAATGAGAATGCAAACTACACAGGAACAGCCCAGTCCCAAGTTGTCTCCTAATTTATTGGTAGCTTCAAAGACAGGAAACTCCAATGAGACAATTTTCAGCTCATTCATTAAGAAAGGGAGATAAACTCTGAGTATACCAAATAGCGAAGAAAGGATCTCGTTACAGAAATTTGATGTGGGAATAAACGTCGGAGCAAAATAAAATATAAAAAGAGAGAGTAATAGCCTCTGGACTAGCCGAGCTTCGCCAAAACTCAATTACGTTCTACCGGATACGAAAATCATACCGGTACGTCCGCCCTTATTCCCCATCGCTCCATTCCTGAATATCCCTAAGCATATCATCGTGTGAGTTTTAATCACACGTCGCTTTCATCCTAGACTACTTAGCATGAAGACCAGTGTGTACCCCGCCAGCACTAGCTATATTTTAACTGTTTTGTTCGCTGAGTGACTTTACCAAGGCAATAGTGATTATTGAAAGAAGGATACGGGCCATTAGGAAGGCATGATCTTTATCTATCGCTGTAGATCCAGTGGGGTAACGGGCTCAACGGGTTGTAAAAGATGTGCGCCATGATGAACACAGTTGTTTAGTCTTTGGGCTAGTTCGGGGATATAGTTGATACGAAGAGTGCAAATAATGAATAGGATTTGCGATCTGCAATTCCAAGCCCAAGAACTTCATAAGTGAGGGACTGAGTGTTGAGTAGTGCAGATAAGGTTTTGATGCCAAGAGTGACGATCATGGCAGAATTTGATTTGGGCAGCGGTGTAATCTTATGAAACTTTTCATCACAACCAATAATTCCAGGAGATCTTCATAGAAGTAAAACATCGTTCATAATTTGATGAACCATACATAGAATGAAAGAGACAAACCATCTCGTCGATGAACATGAACAATAAATCATTCAGCATTCTTGAAATGCTCGGATTCACATTTCAAAATGGTTTAGGAATAGCAATACCTACGAAAACCATTCGAGACCAATCTGAAACATTCTGGCAGCTTATACAGATAAAGGAAATCAATGAAACCGATAATCTGTGAAGCTACAGCAGCCGCTATATGATGTTAAAACCAGAGTAATATCGAGGCTCTGGAATCGGATTCCTGTACCCATGGAGGTGTAGGCGTCTATATTGCTGATATCTAATGTTGAGACTTTGGGTTCATTGAAACAGCAGATGCAAGTGTTAAGTGCTTGCCTTGATAATTGTGTGTACAAGCGTACGCAACGGCATAAACTCAATGCCGCCTCGTACAGCCAGTTTAACAATGGTAACCAGAGCGCCCCCAAAAGACCTCGAGTATAAGAATTGGCGCAGGCCGGTTTCCTCCCGGCTTAAAATCGAAGAACTGCTTCGGATGTCCCTAAGCCAACCAAGCCAGCTTTCAAAAATACTTGTTTTTGCTCAGGATCAAATGCCACTTGTAGAACTATTGCCGATATGGGCCAAGTCTATATATGATAGTTGACGAAGACCACCAGAAGACATGAATTTCTGCATGAGTATGATGGGATCGGTGTTCTTGCGTCTTTCATTCATAAGAAGTTTCATAACGACCTCAAGGGGAGAAGTAAGATCTAGTCGAGATGCTCATTTTGCTTCTCCCCGTGCTTCATCTTGGACACTATTTGAGATATATTTTCAGGAAATGGGGGACGTGGGCACTTGGTCAGGATAATCTAAAAGCTTTCCAATATCACCTCCACCACAGTGAGCTCTTCTGTTCTTTTCTTTTGACGAGTACTTCTTGTTGTACAGATGAAAGAGGAAATAACAATAGCCGGTTATTAAATTAAATATGGAAAGAAACAAGAGAAGGTTAAGATCGATTCAAAGTCGTATTTAAATAATGAAAGCAGGTGATGGAAACGAAAGAAAAATCGAAGGCGAGACTGACCGATCGTACCTACCACATTGAGTGAACAAAATTAACAATGTTGCAACAAAAATCGGTTTGCAATAGACACAATCCCAACTCAGCAAACTTCATTCTTAGGAGCATATCACCTCCAAAAAATGGCACACCGTTCACGGGTTCCCGATATCATTGATCTCCTGCGCCAGAATGGCCGAGACGATCTGGAGTTACGGTTTCGAAGAGATCTCCAAACATACGGGCCAGAAATACGTGCCGGGTTTCATGGTTTATTGACTCTTGATCGGCAAAACGAATTGTTAAAGCGTTTTGTTTTCTCCAGAACCTGTAAGTCAATTATATATTTTGTTTGCGATAACTACATGATCGGATCTAACTTTTCTCTTAGTCCTTCATGGTTCCCGTTTCCCTGGGGACATGGCATTAGACGACTTGCCTATGCTTGCAGACCCTGCCGATGGGGGTCATCCACCGCGTTCACGTTATGACGACTTTACTGTACTTGGAATCCCTCATCTTTCGCTGTTTGCGACCGCTTTTCACGAGATGGACGCCAGAGAAAGGCGGTTACGTCAAATTGCGATGCAAGCTGTGCCAACAACTTCACAGCCACATATTTACGACAATCGTCTTAGAGCAGATGGTCGGAGTCTTGAAGCTGCTACTTTAAGATCTGCGATCTTACCTCCAAAAACCGACGATAGTCGAGATGATGGTAGTCGAGATGATGATAGTCGAGATAATGATTGTGAAGATACTCATGACCACAATGATGGTCAAGATGTTGATCGCCAAGATAACGATGATCCCCCCGTCGAAATACTGGGAGCAAATTCTGCATTGGAAGATGATGACATTTGCCCCATTTGTCGCGAAGGATATTCTGATGCCCAGCCTTCGACCTCACTCATTCCAAACTGTGGACATTTCTTCCATATGGGTTGTATGGTGCGGTGGATTAGCTCCGATCCTATTGTTGGTCAATTGAGAGACAGGTGCATCTGCTGTCGTAGAAAGTACACTGGCCTTCTCTCTCAATTTTATGGCGAGGTAACTCCACCTCAGAATGGTGAAGATTTCTGGCGCAATGATAATGGACCATTGATAAATGAAGTCTTTCCGAGACTAGAAATTCTGTCGTCTCGTTACTCATCTGACGAAACTCAATTATTACAATCAACAATCAACGAGAGTATCTTGTATGGCATCACGTATGCTTAGCTAGGTAGCTAGAGTATTCCACGTGGGCGAATACACACCTATTGAGAGCAATGATGGGACAGCTAGCTATTTCGAGGTTTCTCCCGGACAAGGGGCTCGCAAAGACTAGGCTGAGTTGCAGGACTAGCAGGAGAAGATCCTATCCAGATGAGGGGGAATCGGTACGAAATCAGCGACTATCAAATATAGTATCTTGATAGCGTCGGATAGCGAAATTAAATTATTTTTTCTAACCTTCAAATCTTGCTTTCTATGACATCATCTCGAAGGATTCCCGATAATTGCCAGTTTTCGAATGTCACAATTCTATGTACAGAGAATTGTTCTTACACCCAAGCTTTTGTACTCCAATTGCGACTAGTATACACTCTCCGTGTACAGCCAGTGCTGGCAACGATCGGAAGCCAACCAGTTTGCCCAGCAGAAAATTATAAGCTCCACTATAAAAGCAAGGAATTTTGCAGTGGTATTCTCAACAATAGTCTTTAAAATCGAGGTACCATCATCTAGGCTATGGGGGAGGGCAGATCTTTCAGGTATATTTGTCATACTGTGATCTTCAATAGGGCCATCATTGCATTGATTGCATGGCTTTTCATCTAGTTTGAGCATGCCCAATTGATATGTTTGAGCTTATTTCGGTAAGCGGAGCACTTATCTATGTTTACCAGGCGCAATTTATCCCGAAATCGCTAGCAAGCGCCAAGTAGTTGTGAATCTTGCTATCTCATGACGGACAATTGATTGCCACATCGTTATTTGTCTCACGCGTGTCATATTTGCGGCTCTGGTGTTTCATCATACAGCGGTGACTAATCTCTCTAAGAATCACATATAAACAATTTCTCAAGAAGAGTTCAACTTGTATATTCCTGGTCATCGACTCTGACTGAAATTCCTTCATGAAAGAGTGATCATCAAGACTTTACTCTCGTGTTTATCGTTTTGCTCCACGTTTGGAAGTTGATGCTGGAATGATTCTCCTGGCTTGCGATGAATGTGTCAATTTTATCAGCTTTCTTCTGTTGGGATTGATTAATTTTCTGAAGATCACTCTGCGTTATTTGTGACTGATTCCCTGGTCATACAAAAGCTAGAGATGGGCTAAGTTATTTGACAAAAGTTTCCGATACTCTAGCACTGTACTTTAATGTCGCAAATTGCAACAATACTGCGAAGGTTTTTACTTACGTTTTGTCGGAATTCTGAACTTTCTGGTAACGCGCAAATTTTCGAGGTTTTCTATGACCTAGCGGTTTGCTGGATGTCTATCTAGATGTAAGAATGATCTTCTCCATCTGTACTGGGAGATTTCCTCTATTCCTACCACTAACAAGCTTTGCCTCTCTGTCAAGGTCATCTGGGACATCAGAAGCTCTCTGCCAATGATTGAATTCAATGTACAAGTCTATTGCATGAATCTCATATACTGAAGTTTGAATATCGTTAGTGGTTAAACTACCTACCTAGGTACATTACAGTGCATCTTGGAATGAATGGGCATTTAATTCACAAAAACTCACCAATCACTTCGTGCCCGAGGCTCATTCTTTATAAGTTAAATAGCATTTAGTATATAAACTGGAGATTTATTGCGATTCTCTCACTTTTAATTTGGCAAAAGGAGTTTAACTCAGTATATATTTTCACAATGGACCGGAGTATGTTCGGCCCACAGCTGCTGTATTGGAAATTCAATTGTTTCAACAATCCTGTTTCTTGCTTCAACGAACACATCCTTCAACAAGTTTTCTCTGAATCCCCCTTTACTTTTATCACATATTGAACGCAAACAATCAGCTTCAGTCTAAAGTTAGCCATGAATAATCAAATCGAGCACCGACAAGATATTTACAAGAGAAGATATGAGAACGGCACGTGGATTTACAGCCTGGTTGACTATCCAAGAAAGCTTACCGTCAATGAACGGTTAAAAATTACCCACCAGATTCCTGCTATTTTTTCAGAATCTAGATATCACACGGCAGAAGAGCTAGATAAAGCTGGCTACCACTTCATGAAGGGTGGCGAGAAGCACCAATTTGAAGCACTTCATAAAGATAAACCTCCCACCCGCTTTACAAGTCATCTCAGACTTAGCGAGATAGAGCTAGCGCAATGTGGTCTTCTGGAGGAACTTGGCAAGATTCGTGAGATTGCTCTTCATCCAGACTTTCAGGCTGGCTTGGCAGCGACAATGAAACGAAAATATAGCTACTACCAAAAGTGGAAGGGTATGCAATTTGAAGTTGGAGTTACTAAGCAACCAGGACACGGCGTCAAGAGACTTCAGCTGGCAGAGATTCTGCGTCGAGATACAGACGATTCGAAGAAGGATTTCTTTCATAGAGCTCGCAATTTAGGCCAGAAGTTGCTTGATATCTGGATCCCTGGATACGAGAATACACATTCTTTTCAAGATATTGAATGGCATCGAAATACAGCGATGACCTTCAGCGAAGATCCGAATACAACGCTTAACTCTATTCAGCTCAATTACACAAAGCAAGGAACAGTAATCACAGATGCTTTGAAGGGGAAGGCGCATCTACATTGCGATAAAGACGATCAACCAACCTCCTATTCCGTCGTGTTCTTCATGTCAAACTTCGACGATTGGTATTGCCCTGGTCATTTTATCAATACTACCTGGAGAACTATATTCCCTGCATCACTTTTCCAGGTTTATATCTTTTCTGGAAGAACATGGCACTGTGGTACTGGCTCAGGATTCTATCCAGAGTGGGTAGGCCCAGGTCATCCACTACGATTATCAGCTCCATCTGTCCCGCTCCCCGAATTAAGTCCTCTCGCAGCCGGAAACAAGATGAGATGTAAAATGGTAGTATACCCAACTCGCAGACTTCTAGTTCCTAAGTTCAAGGAATTAAACATCGAAATATGGCAACCACAGGGTCTTCACATCTTCACAAATATTCGAACACACCAGGAATGGAAGTTAAGGCTGTTTATTAAGCAGGAGGTATTATTCAAGCTGATCGCATCGCTTGAAACTAAAGTACTTCTACAAAAGCACTTCCCTGAATGGATCCGAAACTGGTGGTGGATGATGACTTTTGCTCCAGACATGTTCTGGCACGGTGTCGACGATCTTTCTCATAACGCAGAGAAGAGATCCTTAGCATACTTCAAGCAGTTGGAGGATGAAATCGAAAAGAATAATACTGAAGAACCCCTTCCAACAAAAACCGGCAAAACAAAGAGAGTCTTGCGCACCGACGAAGAGAGGGCTGTCACTAAAAAGTTCAACGCGTACTACGAAGATCGTGCAGACTGGGAAGATTTGAGAACTACCAATCCCGATTGGTTCATTGGGCTATTCTGGTGGATCGACCCTGACACTGGAGATAAGGCATATCCTTCTCGAGATATGGCCATTAAGACAATCGAGTTGGTTACAACAGATCCTTGCAAACAGCTTACTGACTTGGAGGAAGATATAGCACAGTCATATGATGGGTTTGGCGACTACAAAGGCGACACAATTTTTACGGAACTAGATTCTCCTCGTGCGTTTGATCCAGCTGTAGATACTGTTCCTGCAAATCCCAGCTGGGTGCCCACCAATGATTGGTGACCTGATACTTTTGCAAAGAAGACTGGAGACTGGGCTATTGAAGTGAATTCGTCCAGTGTAATGATATTGAGGAGGAAATGCCAACGGATAAAACTGGTTGTGTGTTCTGGGTTGCTGTTGAAATATCAATCATGTGATCATAACGAGGGTACTGTATTAGCTAGCGAGGCGCTAGCGCTTTCTTATACAATTGACAGTTTCCCATAGATAATAATGATTAAGAAACAATTACAATCATAATAGAATTAAAAATACTTGATACTTCTCAATCAAGTTGATACTAGATAGTAACAGTTACAGATTCTCCAGATTATTTTGAGTTCTGTTCGAGAAATTGCTTGTAAAATACCCACCATTAATGATTATTTGGCTTACTGAACCTTTGGTTCATTGATTTCACGTTTTGTCGTTATAGCAGAAGCAATAACGTATCAACAGACATAAGAGACTTCTTCAAATGAGCATCTGAATTCCAGACAAGGTCCTCAGCCAGCTAACACAGCCATGAATTATTCCCCAAATTACTTATATTTATCTTCAGCTGTGCTTAATTTCAAGGAACTAATACCACTCCTCGACCCAGCATCAAATAGCATGCAGGGGTAATGGAATTCGAATCTAATGGGGTGAATCTATGGAATCTTGGACACACATGGTTTAAACATCCTTCTCGCACACTCGTTCGTGAGTAGTTCGGAGTAAGCTATCCCGTCTGGGATTCACTTATCTCATATGACAAAGAGGCTACTGTGCTGATATCTTCAAAGCCACAATGTTCACTTTCATTTTAGTTCGCCAGAGGTTCTTCGGCACACAGATGATCAGTATCTAAGAGTTTCGATCGACCTCAAGAACCTGAATTTTTTTCATACAGGATATAGCGCCATGGACCAATCACACCCCTTGACTACTAGTTTCCACGACGACGTCAAATACAATGGCTCTGGATACTGGCTTCACACAATTGACGCGAAGCTGAGGTGCCCTAAACTAGCAAAACTGTCTTCCACAATACCTCCAGAACTGGACGTAGGTCGACAACATACCGACGATGAGCTTCAAGATATTGGCTACATTCGACTAGAGCCAGGTGTTTGCCATTTTGTAGCAGCTCCCAATGCTCCTGATGGTAAGCGATTCGACCACACATACCTATCTGCAGCTGAGATTGAAAAGGCTAGTCTTCTCGACCACCGAGTTAAAGTACGAGAAAAGATGCTGCATCGCGACTTTCAGCCGAAGCTACGTGCTGCGAAGACGAAAGTATGGAGCCGTAAACTCATGGAAGATCGTGCAAAGATCTATGAGCTCGGAATCACTGTACAAAAGCGTACAGGCCGACACAGTATCCAGAACGGAGTCATAATTCGAAACGATGTTGACAAAGACAATCGCGATTTGACAGTAGAGCTCACAAGCATCGCCAATGACTTACTCGAGACCTATGCGCCTGGGATGAAAGACGAATTTAGAGCGAAGCGTCAACTACAACTTCCTCCTCTCACGATCGGCGCTGACGAGAACAACACCATCACAAGTATCCAGGCAAATTATCTCGAGGTAGATGAAGGGATGGATGGACTTCGAAAGTTTGGACACGGCCACGTCGACGAGCGAGATCATGCTAATACGTTTACTGTGCTCTTATTCCTCGGAAACCCACCTCCTGATTATCACGTGGGAAATTTTGCACTACTAGGAGAGAGAACTGTATGTCCAACTGCACCCTTGTCAGCTCTGGTATTCTCTGGGAAAAGATGGCATGCTGGTATTGCTCCTAGACGCTACGATACCGATACACCGGTATCACTACGCTACGTATTGCCGGTACCAATTCTGGAGTTGCCAACAGGAACTCCTCTCATGCGTTTGTCTGTTGTTGCCTATCCTAGTAGGAGGATGATTGATGTACACCCACAGGAACTTGGATACGAACTCTTCACGTCTGCTGGCAGCGCCTGTTTTCAGAGCCAGAAGAAGTATCAAGAGTGGAGGATGTCCTATTACATTGCGCACGAGCGGGCCATGGTAGTACTAGAAGCTTTGGAAGATCGTGAGAAATTGAGCGAGAAATCGCGGAAGAGAAAGGGCGATGGAAGGGATCGGTATGCCCAGCTAGATACTACCGGTATCGTACGACATACACTACCATCGTACTTTGTCGACAAGTTTCAATGGCGCGATGAACTAACCGGTCGAGTGATATTTCCATCTACACAACTTGCAATCGACACAATCGTACAAATCGGGCAGCCTAATGAAGAATGGGACAATTTTTCCAAGGATATGGCACGCGTTAGCCTTGGTGGAAAGGCACTTGGAAAGAGGAAGGTACCAGAAAGGAAGACGCTGGAGGCTGAAACGTTTGAAAGATCCAAGAGACTAAAGTCAAGCGAAAGCGCAGATGAAATGAAGAGTGCTGAGTACCAGCTAGAAGAAAGAGTTGGTACGTTCAAGGAGGAGTTCTATCGATGGGAAGAACCCTTGACTGAGCAGGATAATGGTGATGGCATGGATCACCGAGAGCCAGCTCAGGAGAGGCTTGAAAGTAGAGACTGGGAATCATTTGGGGCCCCGTGATTGATGGTTTTTTATTTTCTAGAAAAAGCTGCTCCACTAAAAATTATTTGAATAGAGAATAAAATGTAGAGATTGTGCTTAACATAAGCCACGCAGACAACACATTTTGCAGTAATGGAGACTCATGATATATATAGTGACAAAGCGAGCTACAGTAGTTGTAAGAGAGCACTCCCCCATACACTTCTTGGAATCACTATTCCTCGACAAAAGCACTCAACTTCTTTTCGTTATAACAGTCTTCCTCAATCAATTTCTCCCATTTCTACATCACATGAGCTAAGGGACAGCAAGCAAGGACTAGAAGCAACTCACCTCCCCAGTAATCTTCACCACAGTAGGCAATCTATCAATACCCCATGGCTCATCTCTCCAAAGACTTTTCTTTCCCGGCGACAAATCTCTCCATCTAACAAGATAGTTCCATTAGCTTTCCATTCTCACCACTTCATATACACCAGTGACCCCAGACTCTCTTAGGGCCAAGCTTCCGGGTAACAGTAACATACTCAGCCTGGGATCCTCCATAAATAAGCTTAACCCTGTTCTCCTTTGCAGCTACATGAAGCTTCTCAGTCAAGGGACCTTCGGCGCTTCGGCAATCTCCACACCAAGATTCGTTTGTCTCAGGCTTGAGGGAGGCGAAAAAGATCACATATTGTGGTTTGGTTGATCCACTGAGATCCTTTTGAAGGACTTCTGGTGAATCAGTGAAGATGGGGAATGAAAGAGGCATTTTGGTAAAGCTGGATCGAGTTCTGTAGATTTGATGGTATCGTTGGAGATGAGACGGAAAAATCAAAAACACATGTGGAGGAAGGTGGGGTAATTAGCCGAGGTGATCCCGATGTTCTGCGGAGGGGACTACCATGCATGCAAATGCCGCTGTTCGCACAGTGTAAAATGCAGAGCAGGAGCAGTTCCAGCTGAAACGCGGCAACGTTGAGCATTTCGATTCCTTTTTGAAAGGATTCCTGGAGAACAAGTATCTTTTGCCTGCCCTCCTTCTCGTCTCCTCCAACCACAATCGATTGCCTCGTCAGTTGGCGGTCACGTCCAGGGCTTGTCTTCTCTTGCTTTACTTGGCCCCCGTAGGTTGTAGTCGACTGTTTTTGAAAGACAAAGAGTAATTTGGGTAAACTTTGAAGACCGAAGATGTATCTTCTGGCCTGGAAAAAGAGTATCGAAGTCTGTTAAGTGGAGTGTCGGATACATGAAGACGCCGAAGAGATGATCATCATCTGCTCACGAGTACTCAGTCAAGAGGTCTTCAGTCCGGAGCCGGAGCATGCGTTTCAAGATGGTATTTTCTTTTGAGTTCGTCAGCTTCCCCTCCCGATTTTAGTTTCTTTAATGTCAGATAATGCTCTTGGATAATACGGGTTTTCATCCAACACTTGTCCGCAGAAAGCGTTCTTAATTGAAGAAGGAGTCCTTGTAAGTTCCAAATTATCGATAGGTTTAGCTTTGCAAAGATCGTTTCGTGATCATTTTCACCCAATTTCGTGAAAACCCGCCAAAAGAATTTTGTCTGAATGACTTCAGCATTATCGTAGTCTTTCGTTTTGCAAGAAATTAACACTAAGATTTTATCTGCACAACATGCAATTTCCTGTTTCAGTAAAACGTTCTCCCTGATCATTTCCCATTTGTTCGAAAGATCCAAAGCCTCAACTATCAAGTTTTGAGCCAAGTCCATAGAACCAGGAATCTCACTATACACGCTGGCTAAAAAACGAGATTCATTCCGTACATTGAGTTGTTTTTTCCAGATTCTTGTTTACTGATCACTAATACTCTCTTTAAAATAGTGCAAGCTTCCTAAAGCTTTCTTTCTTCGCCTGGAACAGATTTTACCATTTCATGATGATCTGTTGCAGGAGATTGCAAAAGTCTACATTCACACCAAGTACCCAATGGAGGACCCGGCAAGGAGTTTAAAGCTTCAGTCAGTAGTTCGATAGCCTCTTGGAATCGAGAGGACTTTATCAACACCACTGAGAGGACACGCAGACTTTTTATCCATAATTTTGGATCGTTTTCCACGGAGTAAAATATGATTCTCTTGAAAAGTAGTTCTGATCTATTCAAGTCGCCGTATGACGAGAAAAATGTAGCCAAATTATAACCAGTTTTTCTGTTTCTAAAAGTTACAATAGCTTGTGACTCAGAGACAAATTCTTCGTAATTAAGGAAACAAGATTCGATGTGTGGCAGAGTGTGTTGCATTGTGAAGATCTGCGAGTAAACTAAGTGACTATTGGCAGACACATCAAAGTTTGAATTGAAAAGTATATCCATAGCCTCCAATGCAAGATCTTGCCTTTCGGTTCGAGACTGACGATATGACATCACTCACTTTCGCGTCATTGGGTGGAACAAATAGACCACTCCTTGTGATGATACTGAATTCGATCGAAACAAACTGAGATCTCGAAGCTCTGTAACCACTGCGAAAAAGGCAGAGCTATTCCATCCACATGTCTCCCGGTCCTGGAATATATTGATCCATGATGGACTCTTAGAGGTCGTCTCAAAAAACTAGCGGAAGATATACTCGTCTTTGCAATTGCCACCGAAATAGGCGCTGACGAGAAGAAAGCGTCTTTTGGCCTCAATAATCTCTTTGGAACCAGATATACAATTGTAGGATAGCTCCCATGTAGTGGATACAGTGAGCGTTATTTCCTGATCGGGGGCCGCTGGGTCCAATCTTTTGTAATTATTCAGGGGAAGAGACCAGGCCATAATATTTTCTTGTTGCTTATCGAAATGCTCAATAAATAGACTGAGTTAGATTCCTGTAGACTTAATGTATACTCCAGCTTGATCCACCGCTAATGCCAAGCATGAAAGGTGGCAACATATCTTGCGGGTATCTTCTGTGTTTTCATGCATTCTCTCTTGATTCGACCGGTGGAAAAGTATATTCATAGCTTCTTCCTCTAGCAGATCGCCAATGGGTATAGAGTAACCAAGCTCTTCCAACTCTTCAAGACCAATATCTCCGATATCTCTGCCAACGTTGACCCTGTTATAAACGCCAGGAATATTTCTATACTTCTTTTCCATCTCGGCAGCTTCTTTCTCCATTGATGTTGCCATACCTTCTAAGACTTTTACAAGGCTTATAGGAGCGACTTTCTCCCATAAGAACTTTGGTCTCGTGAATCCAAGAGCTTTGGGGATGCCAGCACCAATACTTAGAATTCAGGCAATAGGCCTCGTTTGTGCAAATTCGGACTTAGCTTCTGATATCAGCTGTTTGATAGGGTTATTGCAGCCAATAGCAGCGTCAACAAACTCTTCATCAATCCCATTTTTTTCTTCAATGAAGATGGTTTGAGAGAAACGAGGGGCTGTACAAGTTGCTCAAGCTGCTTCCCAAATCTTGCAGTTGGGACTTCGATCTTTAGCCACTGACCATGTACGGAATTTGTTGGGGTCCCCTTCCACATGGCTTGAGCTGACAACACACACGAAGCTATAGATGGTGAGAAATTTAGCATTACAAAAAGAATTTCGAGGGTGGAACATACGCTTTGCACGAGTGGCGAGTCTCTTCTTCTTCCGCAAGCATCCTGTCGTCGTCATGGCCCTGCCCATATTTAACTTCTGGCAAATTTTTGATTGCTCTCTCCATATTTGATGACTCAAATGCATGACCGTATAAACTGTTGGATCTTTTGTTTTTGAAAATCTCTTTCCACAATGAAGCATAGCATCTGATTGCTTCTGCCGTTGAAAATCGAAGTCGTCCAAGTAGCAATGCGATCAAACTGGAGTTTGTAAGGATCTATTCTAAACTGGGAAGTCATGAAGAGTGAGACTTACCCTCCAGTCCACATATCATATCAAAATAATCCGCTGGTAGTAAATCGACCGGAGATTTGAGAGCGTATTTGAGACGATTGATAATCTCGTCAAGAATGGTCAGCTCAGATAGTCCTCGAATACCCCCGCCATCTGTGATCATTCATTATTGATTGCCATGAGCCTAACTAAGTGATTTCCTTCTTACCAAGCGATAAAAGTCTCAAAGGTGGTGCAGTCATTGCATCCTGTCCGGAAACATAAGTCGATGATTCGAAGGAAGACATAATCAATCATGTATATAGTCGTTATTCAGATGAATGCAGACAAAGAGTGGAAAGAAGATGCTGAAATATAATGAACTTAGAGACTTCAACTATAGTAGAAAAGATAAAGGTAAAACTCTCGATTGCAACCTCAGGTCTAGCATTTTTGTTTGTATCTGCGCTATACACAGCTTACCATTCAAAAAAGAAAAAGAAAGAAGAAAAGACCTGAGACACGTTTCCCATTATCCCGACGGCAGATTGATGGTATCAAATCAAACTTCTCAGAAAAGGCATTGCTTCCCAGAAATTCTGATATCATCACGGGTGGCTTCATCTCATCAAAAATAAAAGGGGCATGCTCCATGTCAAACCGTTACGGTTGCACTTAACGACAAATTTTGATTGAAAAAGTAAATTCAATGTAAGTAGCTTCCCGTCGGTGTGAAATCTTCATCGTTTATTAAAATTGCTTTGAGAAGAAAAAAGCATCAGCGGACGCAACTAGCCATACACAACTTCAGAGTTCACTGCAACATCGGAAGACTCCTCATTCCTTCTGGCCTCAAAAGAACAAAATGAAAATCGAGTCTCAATCTTCACCGACTATCCTCTGCCCTATGCCCCCTGCTTTTTCTTTCTCTTTTTTGATTCCCGAAAAACATACTTAATACCAGATCTCACTCTTCACCCACTATCCATTCACAACCTCTCCATTGTTTACCCTTAGCCTCCCACTCTTTATCTATCTCTCATTCATCTACCCCTCCTACCGATTTCACTTATCTATTACCCATCCTCTATCTACTCATATCTATTCCACCTCTTCTACTCCCAGATCAACAGAATCAACAGAAAGCAAATCCCTCATTACACTCACTATCCACTCTTTTATCTTCAGCGCATGACAAGCGCTATCTATGACCACCACTAGACTAACAATCATCATAGAATCTGTCTAATGCCATGTTTAAAAAAATAACTTCCCATGTTTCCTGAAACTTACTATCACCCAACCCTCATCCTTATTCATCAATCATTCCTTTTATCACATCCCACGAGCACTAGCACTTCTACTTCTCCTTCATTACCTTCATCACCTTCACTCTACCGCCTCCCTCCATTCCAAACTTCTTACCCCCCAGTTTACCATTATTATCTCCTCCACCGTCATCAATGCTATAATCACCACCACTACACCCGTTCATTCCCATCACTCATTAGAACCCCAGAGTTTCATCCAACAGTAAGACACAAACGTTCGCATTAACGAGTCCCTACTACCACTAGACCCTCCTCCTATCCCGAATATTTTCTCCTAGCGAACTATTGCTACTGCCACTACCATCATCACCAGTCCATTGCAAAAGGACTACACGAAAACTCCTCTTCATCACTATCACCATCACTACTACACCCCCTTTGCCAATTTCTCTCCTCCCCGGCGCACAGCTACCGCCATCTATCGCCATAACCACTACCATTGCCACCATTATCATCAAAACTATCAAACTATCAAAGCCATCGAAACCCTATCACGACCATCTTCCCCCAACCTAATACAGCATCATCATGCCTATCTCCAAACCCCTGACACCCACTACATTCTCACCAGATATCCATCATAATCCATCTCACACCAAACCCCTCACACCACCACCATCTCCAAACTCCTCAAAAGCACTACACCCCAATCCTCCATTCCCTTGTATGCTACCCATCTCAACCTATCCCTTCCCAACAATCCCGCCTCACTTCATTCTATCCACCCCATCCCATCCCATCCACTGCAAGTCACCCCTCATAACCCACATAATACCGCTCTATCTCACTGCCACCCATCCACCCCAGCCGGCGTAACACAGACCCCCCTTCGCCTCTCCTCCTCCCCACACCACACCTCAGTAAAAAATAAAAAATAAATAAAAACCAGTCCTCAAACCAGCCCCCTAACCAGTACCCAAACATTTCCCCATCTAAACTTCGACCTCCACTCCCATCCCAGATTTCTACACCTCATACCTCACAACTCATCCCCACTTCAATCTTCAATCTTCAATCTTCAATCTTCCATCTGTTTCAATTCACCTCATCATGCAACATGATTTGATTCGATTTGCCGAGTTTTAAATTTCAATTTGCTTGAACTGGTAATGTATCACATCACATCATTCAACATGACCTGACCTGACCTAACATTCATGATCCAATATACCTCAATCGAATCCAAATCCAAATCCAAATCCACACTTACAACTCATCACCATAACATACCATACCCACTACCATAACCCACCCTCCCCTATACCAATAATCCCCAATGCAACAATATCAAGCAAAACCAGGTATCCATCCACTCAGAGGTCCCAGTGATCAAGAAGACCAAGATGCAATTATATACCCAATCATCTAGACATCGACACTCACCATTCTGCACTCTGCACTCTACATTCAGCACATATGCAAACATAAAAAGAAGAACCGCAATAGAGAAAAAGAGATTCCTAAACCTGATTGATATCATAAGCCAACCCCCCAAAATAGTTGAGCTAAAAACTATGCTCGGAAATGATGTTGCAATGCCCAAATTCGCCGGCTAGCATGCTACCAATGCGTTCATATATCAAAAAACCTCCACCGAATTGTGATCCAGTTGTCCTCAATCTTTGACATCCCTTCTCGTCACTTCAAAAATTATTAGATAGCCATTTTATCCAAAATCTTCATCACTCCTTTTCCCTTATCTCCACCGTCGTCTAGCTCCTCGATCAACTTCTTAACTCTCTCGCTCAAGGTCACCAGAACCTTTCGACAATATTCGAAACTTCCCGTTTGTTCCATGTAAGCCACTGCATATTTCTTAACCTGTTCATCATCTGGTTTCTGTTTCAGGATATTGAGCAGAACGAGATTATCGGGGGCGGCGCGAATGGAATGGATGATGGGGAATGAGAATTTGCCTTCTGTTAAATCCTCACACAGCCCCTTATTTTGCGAGTATTCGGGCGACGAAAGATTTTGATAATCGTCGCGGATTTGGAAAATGATGCCGATGAGGTTGACTAATGGAACACAATCCCTAGGCAGGGGTTAGCATGTTTCTGTTGATCGGTGGGGGCGGGGTACCCTATCTACCTTGAGGTTTTGCTCTCAGCTTGCATGAGCTTGACAGCGAGTCTGAAGAGCCCACCGGTTTTATTACCAACCATTTCCAAATAATCGTCTTCGGTGGGACAAGTTAGACTATCTCTCCAGAACAAATCCATGCCCTGACCCCGATGAAGATTTAATAACTCTTCTGTATAAATTGTAATGGCTTGCGGATTGTTGAGTTTCTGGAGTTCTTGCAATGCGCAAAAGTATACATAATTTGCAGAATTGATCGTTTGCGCCGTGCCAAAAATACTATGTGCGACAGGTAATCCGCGTCGCAATAATGATGAATCTTCAACATCATCGACGAGTAAGGATGCTGTGTGCAACATTCCCACGACTTTGGTAATGACCTCTAAACTCTCCGGTGGTACCTCCAACCATTCATTGAATGCGGCGATCAATTGCTTTCTAATATCCTTTCCTGGATGTGCCTCCAAATAATCGTATGGACCGAACAATATCTTTTCCTTCTCTGGAGCCCAAGAACTCCTTCCATGAAATGCCATATCGTTTTTGGTATATTTATTTGGATCTGGAGCAGAACCTCCGTGAATTGAAGGATTCATGGCTCCCGCAGATTGAGAAGATTGTGCGGTATGCATACTATTTCTCTGACTGATCCAATCGCCTTCAGGGACTGGACGCAGGACGGATTTCGAAGCTGAGTGATTGATATTATTTTGACCGTTGGAGGAAGTTCGTGGAGGAATCGCGTTTGGAGAAGGAAAGTTTTCGGAAATCATAATGGAAGGACCTCTAGTTGGAAGAAGTCGCTGAAACATTTGGGACTTGCTTTATTTCACTCTTTGAATTGATAGGCGGGGTGAACAAGAATGTGATAAATTGATGCGTAACCCTTGCATGGATTTGCGGCGATGAAGAAGGGGAATTTGTAATGAAGCTTCCTATTTCTGATTATTTGGATCCATTTACCAATACCAATACCAATACCAATACCAATACCAATACCAATACCGATGGAGATGTAGATAGATAGATAGATAGATAGCATGCGCGCGCCGTAACTGTAGGTAAGATAGCTAGGAGCTAAGTAGGTAAGATAGATATATGTTGGCAGTCAGCAGAATGTAACGGTACGGTTACTTTAAAGTTTGCTATTTGTTTATCATTTACCCCAACTCATGCTTAACATGATTAGTTTTGGTCGTGCAAAAGGCCGGGAGCTTTGGAATTTCTTCACGTGTCGAATGATAGACTTTCTGCAGATGTCTGTGAGAGTGAGGGTGTGTGGTGGTAGTGGTAATGGTAGTGATAGTGGTAGTGGTAGTGGTAGTGATAGTGATAGTGGTAGTAATAGTGATAATAATAGTAGTAGTAATAGTGGTAGTAGTAGTGATAATGGTAGTGATAGTGATAGTAGTAGTGGTAGTAATAGTGGTAATGGTAATGGTAGTGGTAGTAGTAGTAGTGGCTGTGTGGTATATTCGTCTGATGGTGTGAGAATACAGATATCATAGCCTTACCTAGGTTCTAGATATAAGGATATTGATAGACATGCCATATTGGAAGACATGAGGCTGACGATAGCTATTTTCTTCTTCCTTTCTTTATAAAAAGAAAAGGCTGTATGGACCTTGATGCCTGGGTATATATGTATATCTCGATAAATGGCATTGGGTAGCTGTAGAGTAGGTAGGGTACTAGGTAGATGTCAATATCCAGAGATAAAATAGTTTTATATAAATATATTGCTATGGCGTCATGTATATTTCCAGATCATGATAATGATAACAATAACAACAATAACAAAAATAATAATAAAATAACTAACTAAACAAAACACCACCAACAAACTTCCATAAAAAAGAAAGGACAATCAATACCCACAGACAAACTCACTCGAACCACTGGCTGTCAATGCACTCTTCACTCCATATCCATCAGCGAATACCGCAAAGCTATCCTCGATTTCGCTACCTACGACCCAGTATCTTCCCTGAAAGCCTTCCCGTCGCTTGGATTCGTTGCCCCGAGAACGATTATACCCCGAAACCATTATACCAAACACCCAAATGTGTCTGTGATTCAAACTGTGCTTCTTACAAAATTCAAAATTTCTAAAATAAGATAGATATCTACCTTCTTTCTTTCCCACACATTCTCTTCATCTTCCTGTATTAATATATTCAAATAAATCCATATTTATTCCTTCTTTCCAATTGTACAATTCAATTCATTCGTTGCGATTTTGCGCAATCAATCTTTCGAGAATCAGATAACTAACAAAAAATTCAATTCATTCACTCATTCATTCATTCATTCATTCATTCATACACGCCAACCAATCCACGCATTCAAGAACACGAACCCGAACACCAAAGACTTAACAATGGAAGCATTACTTTCTCTCTCTTTCGATAATCTTTCTTCATATGATGCTTCCAAAATTCGCAAAGGTCTCCGACAGGTCGAAGGACTATTAGCCCAAATTTGTCTATCCAATTCTTCAAGATCTAATGTCGATAAACGCCGTTCAGTGATTGATCCGGGAAAGGAACCACCTCCACGAAAAGCTCTGAGTGAACTACCTAATGATGCCGCATTTCGAGAGTTCTTTCGATTACAGGAGGGTTTCGAATGGAATGTTGCTATGCGATTGGTTACCTGCTTGGATAGATTGATGGGAAAGACTAATGATGGACAAAGTGATTTGTTAATAATTCAAACGTTGGAATTGATCCAGGGGGTTCTCTTGTTACATCCTCCTTCCAGGAGTTTATTCTCTAGAGAATTATACATGAATGTATGTATCCGTCCTATCAATCATATTTTCACGCTCTTCCCGGAATGATATACATGATATGATACTAACATTCCACAGCATCTTCTCGATCTCCTCGAACCCGTCAATTGTCCCGCAATCCAATCTGCGACCCTTCTCACCCTCGTCTGTTCACTCATTGACACCCCCAAAAATACTCGCACATTCGAAACTCTCGATGGTCTCTTAACCATAACCTCCATTTTCAAATCCCGCGAAACAAGTCGCGATGTGAAGCTCAAACTCGTCGAATTCCTGTACTTCTACCTCATGCCCGAGACCCCATCACTACAATCATCAGGCTCATCAAGTTCCCTGGCATTAATGCAACGCAGTCCTAGCAAACTCCCCGTTGCAATCAATAATCGAGAAGAGTCAGGCAGAAGAAGAGCACAGAGTGAAAGCGAACACACCAAAACATTAGAGGAAAAACAAGAACTGCTCGGGAAATATCTCCATAATGTCGATGATTTGGTAGCAGATCTTCGAGAAAGTCATCCCTTTGGAGGAAGTATCGGGGGTTAATTTACGCGGTCAATGGAATTTTTAAACGAGATATTGTGAAGGGGAAGGGGAATTGTTACAGGTACTCACGCATGAAGATTTCTTTTGTACATTTGGACACGCATGTCACGCATTAATGGGAGTTCTTGTTTGGTTAGTTAAGATCGGGGCGTTGGAGGAATTCTATTCTACTTTATCGTATCTTGGATTCCGAGTTTCTTTTAGGAAATTCATTCGGTTTAGTCTCGAGTAGTTACATACCAGTCAGTACCTAGTGCACAGAAGAGAGAGTATAGATGAGCCGTGAGGAGTTTACCTTCTTCTTCTTCTTTGGATCATCTTCATGTTTATATCGTATCAAGTTCTATCGAATCTCATATCATTCTCCATCCAATATCACATCATACCAATATTTTCACAGAAATGTAAAATGTGAACGGTATTTCTCACTCCGAAATATATACACAATGGAGTTTGCTTCTCCGAAGGTTGGTGTCTTAGCCGCTGACTTGGGATGATGTGCATATTTTCTAGATTAGGAGACTATGTAGGTTGGTTGGTAGATGGGTAGGTAGGTTGATAGGTAGGTAGGTAGGTAGGTACATATCTAGTATGCATAACTACATGTATCTCTGCATTTGAATTGGTGTGGGAATATTAGGTTGGTTGCTTGGTTGGTTGGTAAGTAGGTTGGTAGGTTTTTACTTACTTACTTACGAGTACTTACTTACTTACTTACTTACTTACTTACTTACTTACTTACTTGCCTGTTTTGGTCCTGGTGGTGGGATGTAGTGGGTGGATTGGTTGATGGATATGGATAATAGGTAGGTAGGTATTTTTTATGCATATATATATATATGTATGGTGTGGTGTGGTGTGGTATATGTGGTATGGCGAGGAATGATATTGGGGAAATTCGCCGCCTGGTGGTGTACTGCATTGTGTGGTGGGTTTGGGTTTGAGGGTTGGGTTTTGAGTCGTTGAGGTGAGGTGAAGCGAAACGAAGTGAGGAAGAGAGTTTATAATGTAGTAGAGTTAATAACATCGCGAGAAATGATATTAATAGGATTCTATCTAGATAATTAGATAGTAATTGAGAGTTCGAAGTTTGTTTTTTGGTTTTTGGTTTTTGCTTGAAAGAGTATGATGAATAGATATTGTTAAACTCTACTCGGTCTTTTACATCACTAGGATATAAATATTTTGACCATCTAATCTTTATTTTTCTTGCTCATTCTTTCTTTGTAGATATTTGTCTACATATAATTATAATCTATTCTATCATTGTTCTACTCTATATATGAAGTACAACATGATCTCTCTCACCACACCATCCCAGTAAACACCCACACCCAAAAATCTGACTCTCCACAACCTCACTCGAACCCCAGCTCCGATCCGTCAATCACGATTCTCGCTACACCCAGCATGCAAGTACATACATATCCTCAGCTGCACATCAAGGGTTCCCAGAATCATCAACGCCAATAGTTTCAAGCGATATCTACATATGGCTTACGGCTGACCTCAGCTTCTGGCTTCTGTAAACGTTAGGAGATGACTGAACCGGAACCGGGTAGAATGAATGTATCGAGATGTAAGATACGATAAGACTGGATTTTTACTCGGAGAGTTTGTTTGTTTGTTTGTTGGTTCGTGGATTTGATTTTGATGGGGGGTGCATTGGATGTGGCTCTTTTGCGGCTGTGGAATTTCTTTTCCTACTACCTTCTTTCCTCGTTCTTTGCTTTTCTATATTCTCTTAATTCCTCATCAGCGGTTCTTGTCCGAGGGGTTAAATTTCATTATTTAATAAATACCCATTGCCATCAGTGTGTCACCAGTGAACGGAGACTTTTTTGCTTTTCCCCGCAAGCGATTGAGGGGATGTTACATACCTATACATTTCTTGTATACATATATCTCGACATGGATCATTGTGCTTGAATCTCGCGATATAAACTATTCTGAATTCTTCAAGATGCCGCTGTCGATACCGATATTTTTGCGGTCACAATGGCTGTTAGTATTCCTCGGACTGGGCTTCACGAATGTGGGACGAGTGCGAGGACAATTTGGAGCTGTGAGAATGGAAAATGAGGGGAATGTATTGAGTCCGAGGTATTATATGGGATTGAATGAGGGGAGGTTGTTTGAGAGAGATACTGGAGTTTGTCCAAGTGGATCTCATTCTTGTAATTATTTCCAATTTTTAATTCATCTTCCCATCCTGCATCCTTTGCATCTTTCATCGCGGGGCCAATCTCAATTATACCATGCGAAAAGCAATCACTAATCACAATCTCGTCTCAAAGGCCTCGATATAGACGTAGCAATATGTTGTTCAAACACGGAATACTGCATTATATCCCCCTCCATAGGTCCCTCCTGCTGCGCTATAGGCAGTAATTGCGATTCACCCTGTTCCTCCGCTTCCTTTCTCAGTAACAAAACCATCACCGTTTCCTCCACCACCACCGTAACAACAACGTGTGTCCCCCGCGCATGCCCCTCCATCTCTAACTACCAATGCGCCAGTTCTCTCGGCGGAGGATGTTGCAACTATAACGCGCAATGCGTCTCTTCAGACGGCTCCAGTGGGTGCGCCGTCACAATATCTCCTTCCTCAACCCCCGCTCTTGTCTCAGTAATCCCATCCGGCTGCACAACCAACCAATTCGCCTGCGCTAGTTCCGTGGGTGGTGGATGTTGCAATAATGGATTTGGCTGTGCGGTTCTCAGCGGTACGAATTACTGCGCTGCTACTACCGGCACCGGATCCGCTATTCGCACAGGAAGTAATGGGATTCTAGCCACCGGAACCCCAGATTCAAATTCCACCTCTAGCAATCACAGTCTCTCCACAGGCGCCAAAGCCGGCATTGGCGTTGGAGTTGCGCTTCTCGTATTAGCATGTATAGGAGCTTGTATCTATTTCTTCACCATCCATCGTCGCCGAGCTCTCCAATCCAAACCCTCTACTCATCCTGATGCGGACATTCCACCTGCCGCCATGTCTCAAATCTCCGGCTCTCGACTCTCGCATAAATCAGAATCGAAAGCGGGATCGAAAATTTCGAGAAGACCAGGTGCGTCTCCGCACGTGAGACAGGAATCGGACTATTTTGGGACGACGGCGCCAAGTGGACCGTTTACGGAGAGCGCGGGGACGAGTCCCGGATTTGAGAGTCAGAGAGGCGTGCCGGTGACCCCGCAGAGTCCGAATGATATTGCGGCGCCGGTGGAGATTGGGGAGATGGAGAAGGCGAAGGAGGGGAATGGGAATGGGGGGAGGAGTGGGAACGCGAGTGTGGCGACGACGCCGGGCGAGGGGTGGGAGTATGTCAAGGGAGGGAAGTTTCGGGAGGGGATTGCGGAGTTGGAGTAAAGAGTAGGAAAGTTTCCTCGTTGGGAGCTTGGATGAGGAAGTCGGAGATGGTATCTCGATATCACTTCTTTTCTTGTGTTTGGAAAATTGTTTTGAGGATTTATTCGGTAATGCACATGTAAGGAGTACAACACGGTTACTAAAGATGTTTCTTTATAGAAATGCTAGGAAGAATTGGTTTTCGATATCCTCAGTCATATATCCGATTCTGATTTCAATCCCGCTCACTCACTTCTCACCCTCATCTTATCTCATCTCATTTCGTGACTACTCTTCGCTGACTACCTAGATACTTAAGTGTTTACATTTTGCTATTTTCTTTTCCTCCAACAAAAATCCGCATCTCCCTCCCTTCCAATCCCAGAATGACCAGCACAGAATTCCAAGATTGTCCCGAAATATTCTGGGGAATATTGACTGTAAGAATTCAGGAGTGTTTTATTCAAAAGCTGGTTGAGGGGGAATGATTTGTATATGGTTGATGAGGGAATTGGGGAAAGAGATGGATATGGACATGGATAATTTCTGAAGATTAGGAGAGCGTTTGTGAGGTTTGAAGTGTGGATGTGGGAGGTGGGAGAAAAAGGCGTGCAATCAATTTGTCTGTCTAGTTATTTGCGGGACAGTAGGATAAGCGGGACATCATCCCTTCCGAATCCCTTGGAAAGAATTTCTTGAAATTCGTGGGTCCTGATTTGTGTAAATCTGCAGGTCGATTTCAATACCACTTTACTTTGTGTGAGTATATGGGGAAGTGACTCGGGGTTGTGATGAAATTATGATACGGTATGCCGTTGGAATCTACAGAGAAGATGTTATACTAACAAAGCACAAATTATCTCATTTGACTTCTTCCACGCTGATCCTACAATACAGGGCAGAAAAGATCCAATCCAGAGACCAGGGACTTCGCGCATTCCGCTACTCACAATTAATTGCAATAATGACAATTATCGATTTGAATACTGATCCTATCGAAGCCACTTGACATCTCATCCCGTTCAAGCGTTTGACCTCTTACTCAATTTACTACGCCTATATCATATCGCCTTTCCATACCTACCCAGTTACCATGACTATCACAACTACCGCCTCCAAAGACACAAAATACCATCATCACTGCTTACCACTCTTACCAACACTAATGTTACACTCAAAGTTTGATGGAGTCAAACACCAAACAAGACAACTTGACATGACACTCAAAAAAAAAAAACATAAAACTTCAGAAACCAATTCAACAGTCTCACTCATTGGGTGTTTTTGGCGCTACTATTTTATATGGCGAAGGATTAAATTGTACCGCTTGACGATAGTGGTGGTGATGACGATAATATTAATCGGAATGCACTTCAGACGTCAAAAGGTTGCAAGGGAAGCACAATAAATGGGGGGGAAGTAATTATATTAATAAAGTTGCACTACCCCAACAATGCCCTCAATACTATCTACAACAAATATCCTACACCACACACCAGAACAGAAACAAAAACTTCGCTAATATCCATCAATAATCACTAGGTAAACAAAGACTTCCGTCGCGAAAGCCATGACGCTTTTCCATCTCGGTCGATTTCTCTAGGAGGAGGTGGTGTAGTCCAAACCGAAGGAGGTAGGACCGTTGTAGCTCTGGGTGCTACCCATGGTGTTGGCAATCATGACCAACTCGCTGTTGGGAAGCAAGTGGGAAGCAGTTTGGTTGCTAGCTGGGGAAACCTGTTGGGAAACGAAGAAGTTGAGGCCGGCATCCTCGCGGGTAACCCAGAATCGGCGGGAGGACTCGATGCAGGATCCACCCCATTGTGGGATGTCGGGGAGAGTTCCGTCGGCCTTGCCGGAGACGAGCGCGGTGCATTTGACTCCGGTGGTCTCCATGGTGCCGGGTTGGATCACGGTGAAGGAGTAGCTGGTTGCGGGTTAGTTTGAGATTTTTGTAGAAGAAGGGGAGGATTCTTACAGGCATTGGCCGCTGTGTGGGATGCAGCCGGCGCTGAAGTCGGAGACATCGAAGACGGTGCTGCGCTTCTCGATGGCGGCAGCCGATGCAAGAGCAACGGTGATGGCGGAGATGATAGCGGATGAGAATTGCATATTTGCGGTTTGAAGATTGATTTCTTGACGAAAAGTTAAGAGGATTGGTTTAGATGTTGGTTATTGAGAGTGAAGATGATGAGATTGTTTGATGAGGAATGATATAGCAGGATAGATATCTCATTCTTATATATTCGTGCCATCGCTATAGATTTCCTTTTTTATTGGAGTCTCCAGAGTGTGTATGTTTAGATACGAGATGCACGATGGACAGAGTACACACAATGCCGATCTGTGGAGCCGGCAATCCTCGCTCTCGTATTCAGTGGATGCTGTGGCTCGGCTGTAAGTGGGACGAGGCGAACGTCATTGTTGAAAGTTGCTTTTGTTTGCTTGTATGCATGACATTGTGTCCCTACATCACATCGTACGTTGAATAAAAACTTAAACACATTTGGCATTAATATTAAAATTACTGGGAAAGAGAATTGGTAGAGCCAACTCATTGGAATTCTAATGACAACTACCTAGATATCACATATTTACAATTAGATGTTAACAATTTTTGTAATTCATTACAAACGTCACAAATGTCTAATTTTATCAGTGACGCATACCAGAATAAAAACACAACACCCTAAACTTTCCATAGAATCACTAGAATCTTCCATACAGATTCCAAAGTAAATCAAGCTGTAAGGTTATTCTTACGCTTAATTATCCCCGCAAATAGTATCAAGTACTCACGTACTGTCAGTACCTGACATGCACCCGCTGTGAAACCCCCCGAGATATGCTCCTACTATTTAATACGAACCCCTATGAAGTAGTTAGGTAGGTCAACGGAACAGCATATCCGAGTGTACAGTGGTACCGGTCTCCTCGATCGAATAACTCATTCTACGCGCACAAATAACGATGAATACTTTACGAGAAGATGGAGGTGTACTAATTATTTAGGAGAATAACTGACACAATTTACCTAAACAAATCGCACCAGCCGCATCACATAGCCCCTTTTTGCCTCCCTCGCTCCACTCCCGTATTTTTTGGTGGGGTAAAACCCAGTTTGTGGAAGGTCTAAGTTGATTGAACGATGCGTTATTCAACGTGCTTGGCAATCAGGGGCCAACTTGTCAAAAAGTGCTGCTGCTCCGTATTCTTGGAAAAATGATGTATGTACCTATTATTGGCATCGCTTCGCTTGTAATCTTTCGGCACTCGCCTGACCTTTCTTCGTACTGGGTATGTAATGTAACTGGATTTTTGTCCATGGCCTGACGCTTTGATCGTTACCTGCTTTACTCAGGTCAATACGAGTGTTTGATCCATAGGCCGAGTTGTATTCTTACACGTGTGGAATACGTTGACTTTGATATATCGACAGCACACCGCATTAAGCAATGCGCTCCTTAATCTGTTTTGGCAGTGGGTAAAGGGGTGAATGTCGTGGTGAGAAAAAATACTCTTCGGTTGATAAAATCCTTGTGTTGATTGACGAGAAACCTGACTCCACGATCATCTCCATTCCATTTCATTTTCTTCTTTGGCTCGAGATACACACCCACTTGACATGTCTGTGATCAAAGTTTTGAATGGCAGATCACACCGGTTTCCAGAACGTGAATGCTACGAAAATTGGAGATTTCGTATTCATCATTTCTGATTGTTTTGAGATAAAGATTATCAAGAGTAAAGAGTTATTTGCTACAAACTCAATCCCACATCGAGATTTCATTGTTCTATCAATATTATCGAAAAGTGTTGAGAGTATCCGTTGGTTGGCTATGCAATTTTCCACAAATCCTAAGAACCATTGTAACGAACGACTAAATTTCGGGCGTCCTTCAAATACCCAGGTCTTTTGGGTATCAATTAAATATTGGAGCTACAAAATTCCACCTTGTTGAGAGTTGGACTACTCTGTTTCCCATAGCCAAAGCCGTCTATCGTATTTGTGCCAAACCAGCTTTCGAGGGTGATCATTATCTGGTACTTTAAGTGAAATCAATCAAGTCATTTACAATCAGCAGCACAGCAAAAGAAGAAGACAGGAATACTGATACAATTTTCATTCTTTTTTGGTTTCGATCATATTCTAACTTCTACCTCCTATTCTTACCTTGTTTAGATCTGACACGCATGTGTCTCCAAGAGACAATAGTATAAATAAAAGGTAATTCCAGCTGCCCCCATTCAATGATCAATTATACTGGATAAAAAGAAGTACACCATTGACGCGCCCTCGCGGTATCAGTTGTGGAATTGTTTGGCAAATCAGGCTCCATCATCTCGGGACATTCTCTTTCTTTCCCCTTGGCTATTTCAGCCATGTCTTCAAACATCTCGCCATTATGCTCCAGAATATGCGGCATGAAGTACTCGAATTGATACCTCTCATAACCTGAAATCGGGGTAAAAGGAGTATTATGAACATACTCTTCTTTCCGCAAGTTTAAAAAGTCGCTGGGTAGCAACTCCCTGTTGATGCCATTGGGGGTTGCCATCCTTCCTCCATAAAACCAGTCACCAAAGACGTGCCATTTTCCCCATGGAACTATAACGACCCAAGGTCCACAGGCTCTGGTGTATTTATCTGCTGCGAGCTTCTCCCAAGGGTTTCCCATAGAGATATTTACCGATATTCGAACATGAGAGAAACAATCAAAACTACGCATTTCGTCACTGAAGGGCATCGCTTTTTAGCCATCAGGCAAAGGACGCTGACAAATCTCAAGAGCTGCTTCATAGTCATTCTTGGCTCTTCCTTGAGGTGTAGGATGATTTGTTTCCAGATGCTCCTTCGAAGATAAGGAAGCCATACAAATAAACTCTTCGAGCTTCGGCGCGAAAGCCTGAAATGCGGTCCAATATTTGCTATTTCCGAAAAGGTGGCATTCTGAGAGAGAATGGGAATGGTAATTCGTCCGTATGGTTCAGCTGCGCCACGTTCATGTATCTGCAAGTCTTTTGACGGCCGGATGGGATAGTAAGGTCGACTGCAGAGATAAATGGGCGGATCTTTTGAAGATTGGTCTCATTTGCTTCCCAAAGACCACGAGGTAGGTTACCGGAATGTATCAAAGCCACAAGCTGATTCATTCTTTGTGAGTCAAACATCCTGGTCGCTAGAATGTTAGCATCCAAACAACGAAAGAGATATCTGTGCATTCTAGAATTCAATTTGACATCGGGAGTAGTTGGGTAGAAATACACACTTAAATAAAGTTCTCTTCGAAATCTACGCCGTATATTCATTATAACCCAACCAAAAATTGATGATCTCTGAATTGAAGTGGAGCAAATTTGTTGTCATTGTTTATGTCTAGGTCTGGGAGTTTCCTGGAAAAAAGAAAGTCTATTTATTACTCATGTTTAGCCCATATTCGCACTTTCCAGATGCTTATCTAGTATCAGGGAAGAGAAAACAACATGCTGTTACTTCCGCTTCGAGTTTATTTGTTCATGATTCTATGTATACGTCACAAGTGGAAGGAACGAGATGGTCAAAATCCTCGCGCGTGAAGATATCGAGATACACGCAATTTTAGAAATGAAAAATAAGCCATATATTGATTTGCAATTTGTCTCCTTCCTTCTTTGAGGGCACGCTTGATTCTTGTGTATTGAAACTCGTTCGGATTTCGTACTAGAACAAATGATCTTTGAAAAATGACTACATTCCTCAAACACAACTGAGTAATCACATTAAGCCGCGTGAACATGACCCTCGTATTCCAGTTATATTTCACAGGGCTTTTGAACCTTTCATTGAAAGAGCTTCTTGCAATCAAAGACTATAAGACTGTTCGGCCCCCTTCAATGTACCTTCTGGCAGTTTGATTAGATACTTTTTGATGAGGCACTTACAAAAGAGAAGGAATTCATCACTAACGCAAAATACTACCTACTTCCACCCTCTCCCCTGTCTTGATATGCTCTACGGTAAGAGTTTTCGTCTTCAATTCTCTTGAGGCTCAATAGGGCCACTGTCATTCCCCTCATCTACCTAATGTGAACTTGAAAGTTTCCAATAACGAAAGCTCTAAATAGCCTTACAATACACGAAAGAATTGTTTATGAAGGGTAACCGGATTACCTTTTTTCGATCGTTTCTTTCTGTACTTGACTGCTTTACGATTACTCAAAAGAATATTTGGTATACTTTATTATGCCTTGAATTAATGATCCTTCCGAAACTTCGGTTCCAACTTGAGAAAAAGAAAAAGTAGCCTTGTTCTGTCCCTTTGAGATTCACAATTTAATTCACTGCAAAACTCACATCAGAAACTCTAGACCGGCGAATTTGGCCACATTATTTCTTTAATTGGGACTCGTGTTTTCTCTATCAATTATCCTATTGGCGTATTCATTTGCCTTTGCGAAATCAGGGATATGTATGATTGATCCGAAAAGCAGTTTCGAAGGAGTAAAAAGAAAACCTTGGAAGTCGTCCGGTAAGGAATTCGCTATCCTCCCGGGCACAAACAATCTCTTATAAGCTGCTAGCATTTCTATTATTTCTGTCTCTTCCACCGGCAGAGACAACTATATCGAGACACTATTGAAGAGTTCTTGGTATTTTGAGTATTCTAGTGCAAGCGCTACAATCTTGAATGCTCTGGCTTCTGTTCTGGTCTAAGCTTTGTGACCAGGGATTCCATGGACATGATATCATTATTTTCGAATTTATGATCTTGTCTATGATCCGTCTTTGCGTGCGTTCTTCAGAATATCTACAATACTTACGTGCCCAAATGCTTCTGCTCTCGACATTGGTGTTTGGTTATCCATATCCCGTGCATATATATCAATCCCCTCAACATCAACGATCACACGCACAATATCCTCGAGGCCTAACGCTGCCGCCCACGATAGTGGAGTGCGTCCATTTTTGTCTTTTCGATTTGCGTCTACTTTCCCTGATGACAAGAGCACTTGAACGGTTCTCGGATCGGATTTTTCTAGCGCCCATGCTAGTGGTGTCCACCCGTCAACATCTTCTGCGTCAGCTCCAATGCCGTTACATTTGATGAGGTAGTCGACAATTTCATAGTGCCCACCACCTGCAGCCCATGATATCGCATTCCTCTGATCTTTATCCTTACCAGACATCTTTAGTTTTTTACTCTCGAGTAACAGTTTAATTACCTCTAAATGCCCAGCCGCAGCAGCCCACGATAAGGCATCTCGTCCAGAGAGATCTTCGTTCTGACAATGCAGTCGATCTATCGTCAATAAATGTTTAACAATTTGGGATTCACCACTTTCAGCCGCCCAAGAGAGCACGTTCCGCCCTCGTTTGTCAACATGATTAACGTCTGTGCCGGGATTTCGTGAGAACAACTGCACAATATCCAAGTGCTTGCCACCAACGGCCCAAAAGAATGGCGTCCATTTGTTCACATCTTGAACGTCCAGTTTTACGCGAGAATCTTCAAGCAATGCTTTGACGATATCAACATGGCCATGACTAGCTGCAAGTGACAATGAGTCTCGGCCCCCAATACCTTGTACATTTGGATCTATCTTATCAAGATTGAGAAGCAGTCTTACAACTTCCAGACATCCAAATTGAGCTGCGACAATCAGAGGATGTAGTGCTATTGAGACAGTCATGCCCTGCCAAACCCGAGTTAGAACATCAATAATCTCCAAGTTGCCCTTTCTAGATGCCCAATACATAGCCGTCTCTATGATAGTCTGATCGTGCTTATAATCTCTTGCTAATACCGCATCCAGTATTTCGACGTGACCAAAGTAGGACGCGGCAATCAATATATCAAATTTAGAAGGATATAAACACTCTGGCTCTGTGAAAAACCAAAAGTAACGAAACCAATTCTTGGAACAATTCTGACTTGTGTTCAGTAGACTGAAGGCAGAGCTGAAAGCATTTTTCTTTGCTGGCGCTGATCTCGAATAGTGCTCTGACCAATATCGAGCAGAATAATCGAAGAGAGTATGAGCAGCGGCTATATTTTTGTATGTACGGTAGCCTGTATATTCAATTTCTCGGAGAGTGATATCTTCCTCGAGTTCGAATGCGTCCCAGACAGTATCCTTGTCCTCAAGTTGTGCACTACTAGGTGAGTCGATATCGGTCGCATACGCGAACTTATCGACCGCAAAGTCATCTAATAGAAGATATGACATTGTTGCCTCAGTCAATAAGAAGTTGGCTTTCTCGATTTTAACACCGAACATTTGGGATAAAGGATTATCCTTCCAAGTCCAAAGGTTTTGCAAGAATTCTTTGGCAGACTGATGCACGAGGGACACTTTGTTATCAGATATTCGTACCAACGGACCCAGTATGCCCTGGATAGTTTCGCTCATATTAGGCTGGCAATCCCCCTCGACTTGCTCCATATTTCGATGGTGGGGTTTTATAGCCAGTAAGATTCGAAGTTCGTCCAATGAAAGTGAGCGCATGCTACCAACAATAAAATGCAGTAGCTTGTTTGCTATGGTCTGATAATCTGAGTGAATGCTCAATAGAAATCGCTCGTAAGTAGCTGTTAAGCCACTTGGGAGTTTGTTAATGATCCGCCGAAAATCATTCTGGGAGGCAAGGTATGTCCTCTCTAGAATATGGAGAATTACAGTCACCCAGAGGAATGTTTGGTCGGCCCGTGAATATAAGGCATGTTCCAAAAACTCTCTTGTTTCAGGGCGGCACTGCGTCCTTCTTACTATTGCATCGATTCTTGTCCGTATGACTAAATTAAGATCGCTTTCGTTGTTCGAGTTGAGGTTCTCAATTGATAGAGTATACTCGGTACGTTCGCGCGCCAACACATATTGACGCCACAATAGAGGTCGGCTGGTGATTAGAAATTTTATAGAATGTGTACCAGAAGAATTTTTTTGGTTCACAAGTGATGCAATTGCTCTCAACAAGCGATCTCTCGTATTCTCTTCGCATTCATCAATAGCATCAACAATGACGTTTATCTGACCGGCTTTTCGATCGTTTGTTATAGCTGTAAATATTCTCCAGAGTTCATTGAAGTTATCTGTCAAATAAGCTCCTTGCATATCATACGCCGCCTTGACATGTTTTATCAAGATAGGTCTTCGTACAATAATCTGATAGATGAGACTACGAATAATGGCTTTCGCATCTCTCTGCGCTTCAATTTTCTCATCACAAAAGAAGCAGCAAACAATCAACTTGGTACCTGTTGGAGGGATGCTAGATCCAAGATGTTCGAGTAGAAATGCTGACAAGATAGTCTTCCCACTGCCAGAGTGCCCACTAACCCACAAAAGACATGTCTCTGTTCCTGATGACCAACTGACATAATTTGGATTAGTGAGCACCCATCCACAAGTGCCCTCGACGCGGCTAGGTAAGATAGAATGATACTCCAACATATCTGGCTTATTGAACAAAGATATACAAAGACGTTCCGTCTCGTTCAGTGCTTGCTTTTGTTAGCTCAAGTCTTTTCTTTGTAGATCTAGAATTGTAGCAAGTACAATAGACTGATGATGCAAAAGTCTTTTGACTGGGTGCCTTTTTTGGTGGCAATCCGGTATTTTCATTATCCGTACTTCTTACAGGTAATTTCATCTTTATGAGTGATAAGCATCGTTGCAATTCGCCCACCACTTTCTGGTAACCATCATCGGTACTGTCAGCGAATCTGCACATGGACATATGGTTCGCATTAATAGTCTGGATTCGCTCGCTCCCCGTGAGAATAGAAGAGGCATTCTCAACAACCTTTGGAACGGAAGTCGTCAGTGAAAATGCAAGGAAGGGCAGATTAGAACTGACTTTACGATCAAGTTTCCCATAATTCACTCCTGTCATTCCCTGGGCTTCTTGAAACGTGCAAACCTCAAAATGTCGATCTGGTCGCTCATATAAAGAAATGAACCCTTCATGAATGATTTCGAGGTCCGAACTGTTAATCTGAAGGTTTCGGATGCTTTGATCGTTCGTACTAAAGCCCACAGCGGACACGATTCTGCGCACAACCTCACCCAAATCACCCATCTGACTGCCACGATGAGGGGTGCCAAGAAAAAAGATTGCTATTGTAGAAAGATAGATATCATTCAAATTCTTATCAGGTGCAATCGCAGCGCGCCGTATCACCTAGAGTTACGGTCAACAGTCTCGATTATGATGGCTTAATCATGAGCAGCGACGTAAGAAGAATTGGCTTACATCTTTCACGATAATTCCTATTCATCATTAGCGAAGTCATTGTGATGCGATCGGAGGATCCACTTACCACCCATAGAATGTGCAATAAAGACAAGGGGGCGTCCTTTCTAAAGCAGTTTTGTTTAGTGACACGATATTTCCAAGGGAAATCAAACGTACACAATCCAGACGCTTGTTGCTTAGCAAGTAGAGAAGATCCTTTGCATATGCGTATATGTTGTTCTGGTTTGTCGGACCTCTGAAGAACTTGGCAACGACAGAATCATAACCCCAAGTGAATATCCTCGTGTTATTGCATTCATTTGGCAGAAGATCCAAAGGCCAGTATACTTCTTTCTGGGATGATATTGTCTGAGAGACTCCAGCTTTGGTTTTGCCTTTAGAAAATAAATTTTTGAGACTTCGACGGAATACGTCTTTAGACGTGGCTTGTGAGGAAGAGCCAGTATTCGGTGTGTCTTTGCTCTGATGGTTTTGCCCACGTATTCTGTTTGTTGTCCAAGTTCTTCGAGGATGGCCTTGTAAACCATGAACAAAGACAATACTATGGTAGGCTGATATTAGCTGTTGTTGTGCCAATTTTTGGAGAGACCTCATTACTCTGCGATGCAGTCACTAGGCTCGTAAAGCACAGACAGCCCTACGTCGTGTATATCCATCAATGAGCTCTGTTATCTCGGTCAATGTTCCGAAAGCACAGAAGCACACAAGATTTTCCACAAACCATTATTCCTTAGTGCTGTAGTTACGATAATGCTGCACAATCCTGACTGAAAAGTGACATGATGGGAGTATGGTTCGAATTGAATAACTGGCGATTGTTGGGTTTTGCAATCGCAACAGTGATTATGTCAGCCACTCGACAGGCACACTAATGTCAAGGAAGGATTCTTGCATATCTTGCTACCAAATCCAATCGACATACAAAGCAATCAGGAAATAGAGATTTTGCTGTATTATAGTGGTATCAGGATCAATGTTATCACCCACTCTTTTCCGCGTAGTATCTATCATTCTCTTGCAGTTCTCTAGCTGTAATCAATAATGTATCTGAACATTCTCAAGAAGTTAGCCCAACATTTCAAATATCTTATATCCAATACTAATGCCTTTATTGTTTGATACCCTAGTATCGCTGAGAGACATAAAAGAAGCGAAGCGAGATAAAACAGTACGTGGTCAAGAACGGGAAAATGCACGAAATCTATCTTTGGTCTGGATCATGTGACCCTGTATGTGGAAAAATGGTTGCAGAGTTTCTCTGAAAACCACTTGCTCTTTATGCTATTATTATTATTATTCAATTTATTATCTTGAATTATTATTCTTATATTTTACAAATAATTTTCTAGATTATTATAACAAATTGTTAGATGAAATAGAAATTAGAAGTCATGTGATCTAGTTCGTCATCTCTTAGTCATAAGCGGGAATAAAATGGCTTCTCGTACAGAACCTTTTCCCTAACATACATGATTTAAAACACCCATCCTGATGTCACAAAATCAGCATGAATGGGTCACATAAAGCTCAAACTTGTGCGAAGATTCGATTACATATGATACGTTACGAAATAAGACACGCCCACGGTCACGATGCGAGACTGGTCAACAAGATCGTAATATTCTACGCCCCAGTCAATTGCAATATCTCTTCCACTCTCAGCTTTATTACAACCTTCGGATTAATCATGAGAATCAAAAAATTAAGAAGCACTAGGAAAACGATCTTCACCAATGGGCTGTGCTCCTCCAAACCTGCAAATCGCATCTGTTAAGGGTATTGTTGTGTCTGCAGGGAGGGGAAAAGTTAAAATCGCGCGATGCATACGGAAAAGACAGAATCCTATCCGCAACGGAAAAATTGCCATGACTAATACCAAGGATGTAGTCTCCCTTGAACGAATGGGTCACAAAATTTGTCCTGGGATAACATTTTTGCGAGGAAGACCTCCAAACTCTGAATTTCATGACGACGAGAGAAATTTTGGGGAATTGAAGATTGGCTGGTCGGGATTTGACACTACTTGTGTAGAAGATCGCTTATTTATTTCTTGGGCTAGTTTAGAGACCCAGTCCAGATCCCTAGGTTTTAGTCTAGCGAGCTCGGACAGCTGTTGTAACAAGATTGCCTCTTCACGTGCGTCTCCGTTGATATCCAGATTCTTGCTCATAGAGACACGCTGTATCTTTGAAATATGTCACCATCCATGTTCTCCGGCTATTTCCTGGTGAAACCATTCTTCGTCCCAATTCCGATGATGCTGCATTTTTGGAAATTGGAATTGAGATCGCAGCGCCGCAGGGGAATTGCTCCCCAAGATTTCAGGAGAGCTCTGCTCCTGTTCTTCCTCCATGCTGGTTAGCTCAATCACTTCTACGATCTTACCAACGACACAGCCAGCAAAATCAAAGTAGATTTGAGTTTGCTGCTCAGAAGTCTCTGCCGGGATTGGCAGCTCGCATATTTGCAAGGCGTGTCTCAGGGCAGTTCCATACGAATACCGTGTCATTCTGCAAAGATACTGCGTTCATCACGGAATAGAATACTTCAGTGATATGTACATCGTAGTCAACGTCAACTTTGTACTTTTGGCTTGCAGGGTTGTTACCAAAGGCAAGACTAAGTAGACTATATATTTTGTCTCGCGGCTCATGACACTCACGCTTGCAATTATTGTGCAAGAGCCACATTAAAGAAGGGTCATTTGAGTTCCTCGAGGGCGGACTACGATTTCCAATTTGTATGCACAACGAATGCATCAAAGAAGAGTGATCAGGTAATGTGGAGACGTTGATTCTTCTGCGTCTTTCTGTGTCTTCATCTTCATATGAATCACGACCCATGCATTCGTCAAGATGCATACGAGCCATGAATTGGCTTCTTAGTTCCATCACGTAAATAACATCATTGATGAATGCGGGATCAATGCGAACATCTCCGTACAAGAGCTGTATCTTCTTGGCGAGGGGGAACTCCTGTACGACCCATGCTCCAACACGTACATTCAGACAACGCGTCGAGCTTTTTGAAGTAAGGTTTATTGCGCAAAGTTTCTCGGGACAGAGACTGAACGGCATATATGTACTCTGATCGATTATCGCGTAGCTCAAGGAGAGCATTCCTCAGTTCTGCATCTTTGGCAGGACCGAGCCATGCCAAGACCATTCGAGCTTGACTGTAAACTCTACCCATGAGTTGCACTTGTTGGCTTCGCTCACGCTTGTCTTGCTGGTTGATACAAAGGGCATCAATCCACAAAGCATCATGAGGAGCATCCTGATTAAAGGAAGTCGTCAATATTTTCACGAGCCGAAACTCTCTCATTGTCGACGATAATCTAGAATGTTGGGCTTTCGGGTCCCCAGCCATAGGACAGTGCGGTGTAGGATGAGACTCGAGGCTCATCGCATATGCTATGGATGCTGAAAGTGCAGGAGATGAGATCACCACCCTGGCGTGGATAAAAGGTCAAAATACGTATACAGCCCTCAGGAAGTGGTTGATATATTGACGACATGATGGATCGCCGGCACAGCAAGTTTAGAATATTGAGCCACTATCGTCTACAGTAAACTATGAGTAGATTGTCGGCCAGCGAATAATTGTTCCAGTACCCATGAGCTGTCTATGGGTGGAGCAGCTTGATTTAGCCTGAGTTCTTCACCCACCAATCAGCAGTGTAGTACAGGTTGTAGCAAATTATTTTCATACTTTTGTAGAATAATACTTCAAACACCGGCTTTTTATTCTCCTATCATGGTAGTTTGTATCTCTGACGAAGTCAAAATAGCCTTTGATAAAATCATTTCATCATGCGAGATACTGCAAATACGCATTTTAGTATTATTGATTGTGAAATTCATTTCCTATACATTTCCATGAAGCTCAATGATTATGGATCGCGATCGTGAAATCCCGACAACATGGTTTATCTCAATTTCACATTGAAGAACTACGATCGCAAGCAAGAGTTCCGATTTTCTTTGTTGGTGAGCGTAATCACTATTACCTATGAATGGATGATGCATTCCTGGTTGAAAATAGCTGGATTTTGTGTTGATTCCCAGTACGCAGGCTGTTAGTACTCTGATTGTGGATGTTAATCCTGAGGCAGCGGGGCCGGCGACGGCAGCGTTCAATTGGTGGGGTGTTTGTTGGGGGCAGGAAGCACGCCTTTGATCGTACCGATAGTGGATAAAATAGGGTTGGGGTGGACATATACTTTTATTGCGTTGTTGTATGTCGTTTTGAGTCCAATGTTGTTTGCGGTTATGAAATGGGGGCCGGGCTGGAGGAGAGAGAGAACAGAAAAACGAAGGATTGCGGAAGACAGGTAAAAAGACGACGAAGCCGTGAGGGATGGCCAGGCTTAGAAGGACGGACCTCGGTGATGGGTAAAAGGAGTCGAAATGTTGTATTGATGGAGTTTAATCGATGTTAATAACCCGAGGAACTGAGGAGTATCTGCAAATAGACCTTCCCTTTTCAACCAGATCAAGGATACCCGCATATAGATTTTGGTTCATTATAAAAATAAAATGTATTTGATGTATAGATAAGAACAACAATTGATCGGGACTTTCGCTGACTGCAAGATGGATCAAAGAATTGAAGAAAGCAACAATAATTGCTCATGAACGTAAACCTTTCCTTCTTTCCTCCCCAACGATCAATTCCAATTCCAATCATTCTGATTTCTGGAGCTTCTCTAACCCCTCCCTTCTTCCAGTACTCTCTGGATCAAGGTATGGTTTTTCACCTAGACTCACGGCCCTTTGACCAGCCCTCTCCCCCAGTCCCAGATTTATGTAATCAGAAGTGGCAACATGATACTTTTTTCAAAAACTCGTTAGCTTGCGCCCGCCATAAGTTTGAGGTGGGAAAAATCATACATTCGACCTATTATCCCAAATCGCCAAATCGTTGACATTCTCCCAACGATGTCTCACTTGGAGATCATGGTTATCAACGACAAGTCTCAAGAACCATGCCAGCAACGCATCGCTTTCGATAGTTGTGAGGTCGTTGATATGGGAAACATGATGGCCAAGTGCAAAGATCGATTTCCACTTTATTTTCCTGTGTTAGCCTTCAGATCAAATTTAGACAAATGGGATACGTACGCCTGTGACAGGATTTGTTCTAACAACCGGATGAAAAGCTTCCAGTTTTTCGCCCACATTCTCTGGTGCACCTCTTTCTGCCGAATAAAGTTTAAATCCGTTCTTCTCTGCCGCTTTGTTAAATTCCGGTTGCGCATAGGTAGCTGTTAACGTCTCAAGAAACTTCTGTACAGGTTTTGAGATTCGATCATAAACCTCGTATCCAGAAGCCCAAAGTGTATCACCTCCAGTTTTTGGAAGTTCAGTCAGTCGAAGTAAGGCATAATCAGATGGAATAGGTTCGAATGTAATATCGGAATGCCAGCCTTCTTTAGCACTTTGACGGTTCTTGGCTTCAAAGTTTCGGTCATATATCTTTTTGGCTTGGGCAGATGATATCACACTTATTTCATCATCTTTCCCGCCGTGCTCACGACCTGAGTTGGACACAGGATGAATGTGCTAGGATAGTGTTAGATATTTGGATATCTCGAGCGAATGATACGAGGTTTACTTACCAACTTAGAGGTTGAAGGCTTGCCGGAAAGCTCACCGAGACGTTGGACAAGTTCTTTTTGAAGGTCATTCGTTACATCGTCTTGTTTACGGAAGAATACAACGCCCCTTTGAGAGACTAAATGATAGGTAAGCAGATGATATTGATAATCACAACGTGTGAGATTTTGAATTACTTGTAATAGCCAAATCTCGAAGCAAGTCATCTGAGTTGGGGGCATGAATCCATTCTGCGAGGTTTACTCCAACATATTCACGACCGATGATTGGAGTTACGTCGAAACTTTCGAATTCATCTAGAGCGCCACTGAGTTTCAATGGCACTCGGTGTTGTTCTTGAGGTGCGACACTGGGGGCCACTACAGAAGGTGAAAGCTTCTCACTGTTTGGTAGTTCCTGAGATTTCGCGTCATCGTTATTAGTTTTATCTGATGATTGAGGTGCGATCTTTTCGCGAATATTCTGAGTGGTTTCAGAGATAGCTTCGATTACTGAAGGCGCCATTTTAATTTGAGAATATGGAGACGTGACAGGTGTACTAGCTTGAATGAATCGAAGGATTGATAAATTGTGCAAAATTAATGGATTTCATGGGAGCAAACTCCTATTGATATGTGCAGATTTCTCGACTACCAATCTGATTCCTGGACTACATATGCGATGGCGACAAAGCTTTGGATATTGACATCATATCCTGAGACTATAGGTTGAACATCATACCAGAGCATTCTTCAGATTACCATGATCCCGACTTCCTGGTTTAGACTCAACATAGAACCTGATACGCTCGTGACACTAATCAGGACGGAAAGCCTATCGTAGAACGAACATATGAATATTGGAACAATGTTTCATCATATACTGGGCGCTTGATTGGAAGATAAGACGACGGCAAGAAAATTACCAAACGACGAAGGCACCTATCTAGCAAATCATACAATGGTTTCGCGATGCATGGGAAATGATGACAATACCCTAGACTGTTGCGTGCGAGCGGGGTGAACGAACTCATGTGATCACTCGAGCATTTCTCAAGAAGTTATACCAGCACTTCAAGTATCTTGTATATAGCACTAGTGCCTTACCATTAGAAATCTGAATATTGTTAAAAGACAAAAAAGACGCAAAACGCGATACAACGGGCGAGAACGGGCAAACGCGCGAACTATATATTTTTGGTATGGATCACGTGTGCACGTGCGTTTCCCATCCTCTTTCTTCGATATCTGCACAGATTCTGCAGTTGTACTTTCCAAAGTTATCTTCGTCAATCTCTTGCGCAAATTCTGTGTCATAATTATCGTCAGGAAGTTTGCTCCTGATATCGTTATTATGATATTACGGGGTCCAACTTGATGACAAGAAATACAAGAAATATCGATCAATTACGAATGTGACCTTTGCAGCCACGGCCACGTCGCGATTTTTTTGGAATATTGTACGTCCTCTTTCACATTTCATGTTTTGGGGAGGTAACATCTAATGATTTACGTTATCTTTTGTCTCACGGAGCTTCCTTCATGCATCAATTCATCTGTTTCTTATTCGGCGAAAGTTTTGTGTCTCTATCGCATGGTTTTAGAAATATCTGTCTTTTGAACAGTAATGAAAGGCAGTTCAGATCATTCCGATGACTTTATCTTGCCCACCAATTACCTGGCCAAAACTTTGCAATGGAATCGAAATCGGCAAAATAGTGCATATACACGCTCTCCGCTGTAATAGAGTGTTGCAGTGCTTCTCTGGAATCCGCTTGCTCTCCATGCCGTCATCATCATCCAATTCCTTACCTTCAATTTTCATCCTTACATGCCACAGATAGTTTCTTAGACCACTGTAGCAGGTCCAAGAAACAATTTCTCTCTCTTCATAAAAACTGAATATACAATAGTCATAGCTCCAGCGACAATCATAGTAGTATAGACATCTTTGATACTATCCGCTATGGAATCGAGTACCAAGAGTCTTTGCGCTTGTGTGAGACTTTCAAATATACTCGCTCTACCACCAGAAATAGCTCCTCTTACTTTGTTCCTGTCGATGCCTGGTAAATCTGCAGAGGTTTTGTTTGTCGCCCTTATTAAGAAAGATTGAGTTGACCACAGATAGTGAGATAGTCAAGCCTGTGATTTGAGCGCAGTTTCATCAGTCATGGTATATAGAAGCTGCTGAACTGCGAAAAAAAAAGCGATCAGACTTCCCATAACTTTAGTCCTCCATTCTTGAAGTGTTCTAGCCACAAAACTTCGCTAACGAGTGGTTGCGGTATTGGTGGACTTCGTCTTGAGTGAAATTGGTCGGCATATGTAAATATTCGTGCTATCAGTTCCAACAAAGCAATCGTGTTTAATTAAGTTTTGATTTATTCATTGCCATCAATAACACAAATATTGGTACTCGCAAGCGCCCCCATAAACTCTTTGCTCCTTCATTCAAAGTTCTGGAAAATTCGATCCTCGATTCTAGCTCTGCGAGAACGCACTACGTTGGTCGTCACTATATCTTCTTCTCAATTATCAACCAGAGCACAAGACCTAACAGGCCATGGTTATATTTGTGGCCCAAAACATTGTGCCAGTGTTCAAGACCTTCAATCAATTCATGAACTAGGCAAATTTTGCAAAACAGTCGTCTCCGGGCTGCGATCTCGAACTTGGGGAAGCGCAACAGGAATATGCCAATTCTTGGTATTGAATATTACGAAATTCATCGTCCTAACGCGGAAGTGGATATGCTGACATTCTCGCCAACGATCAAATGCTGACCGCGTTTGTCAACAGTGGGATTTGTAATGCTCACTGAATTGCGCCTCATAGCAGCAGCAGCATAATATAAAAGCCGAGGTACCAATTTACGTCAAAATTATATATTGGAGTCAAGACTTAGTCTCCTTTCTCAGTATAAAAAACGTCTACTGCTTATCTCAAAGAAAGAATTATCCATCCATAGCAATCAAGATGATCACAACAGAAATCGAAATCAATGCCTCACCAGAGACTGTCCGAAGAGTGGTGAGTGGTTTTACCTCTGCTACAGACAAATATAATTTCTAATTCTCAGAAATCCAGCTCCTCGATTTTCCTAATGTCAGTAAATGGCATACTGGATTTGTGAAGAGTATCACACCTTTAGACGCTAATGACCCCTTTGCCGTCGGCAAAAAACTTCATTGCGTTATGAAAGATTTCGAATTCGAGTCAATTATTACTGTAAGCATATCCAAATATCCCAATGTCCACATTTTCTCTTCAATGGACCATTCAGAACAACAAGAGCCTATCCAAAAAAAAAGACTGTATTGATATCTCGTCCCGGAATAGGAAAACTCTCCAAACAAATTCGCATGGCAAGGTCCACCTGTTATGACTGTCTCTGGTCTCCATTCTTTCCTTATTGAATCGAGTAAGAGTAATCCCGGAGGCACGATGTTCACACAGATGGAAGAATACTCTGGGGGTATTTCGTTCTTGATGCAGTCTTGGCTTCTGGGAAACCCTATCAAAGGCCAATTTGAGGAATTTAATTCGGATCTGAAGAAGAAGTGTGAGAGTCCTTAACGAGGTACTTTCTAGGGAGAGCAAGGGCCTAGGAAGGATGTTTAACAGGAACACTTTTTTGATTTCCGGAAGGCGTTGTGGATCTGAGCAGTCTGGATGCTGCAATCAATTACATTGTTAATAGACTTGTACATGACTTCATGCTTTATACAAGTAACTAACCAGGCTCGGAAATATATCAAAATCCGTGCAAAGCCGCCGAGTAACAAGTATAGATGGCAGGTATTTCAAATCAAGAATCACCACTGGAAAACACCATACAGTAAATGAAAAAGACTTCTTATGTTTCAGTCATTTGAGTTATTAAATTCATTGTTGTATTTGGAATCAAGCTATGAGATCCATGCAATTCTCTACTAAGGAAAAGCAAAATAAAGATCCTCCTAATAATTCTCCATAAACCCTAAGCGTGGCCATAAGACTTGCAACTTCTTCATACCTCTATGCAATCTCGCCCGCTAGTGAATAGAAATTCAAAGCTCAACGTCCAGGCTCGCATGTGCAATCTAATATGCAATGCATCTCGAATCGAATCTATCCTAGCCATACAGCCAATCTTCTAAAATATCATTCCCTGAAGAATGAACTAATCTAAGCAGAAGATGCAGCAGTATTAACCCCCCTCTCCTTACAATACTTCTCAACTTCCTTCTCCAGCTGCTCCTTTTGTCTAATGACTGCCTCCATAACATCCTTGACATGTTCTTTCTCCTCGCCCATTCCCTCACCCTCATTACCAACTTCCTTCCAGATTCTCGTCATTTCACTCAAAACCGCACCGAGTTGATTGGGCAACCAAGTAACAATTGGAGAACCACCTGTGGCAACTGGATGCGCGGTTTTCTTGAGAATGTATTCACGAGTGAAACACCAATGACGCCATCTGAAATCACGGACTTGATCCATGCAGAGGAGATAGAGAGCGGTGGAGGTAGGAGAGGACAGGGCGAATGATTTGAGATCAACAGCCAAGGAGGCATTTTGGATATGTTCGAGAAATTGACGGTGGTTTCCTGGACGGTAGGAACGGAAGTCCTTGAGGATTGAGGTCAAAGGAGTGGTTGGCATAGGAATGTTTAGGAGGTTATCCATGAGTGGAATCTGGACTTAGTTAGACAAGGAACTTTGTTGAAGATTCTTAGCAGAGAAAGAAAGGAAGGGAGAATATACCATAGAATCATTAGCTCCAGATTCACCACGGAAACTCAAGGGTTCCTCAGAGACGCCTTCGTAAATGACACCGTGTGGGAACATAGATTGGCTGGTAATACCGAAAATGAATGTTCTGAAAGAGGTGTAATCACCAGGCTTCGATTTCTGCCACATGCCTCATGACGTGTCAATTTCAGTCGTCTAAGATTTAGGATTGCAAAAAGGGAGGATTAGAAGAAGTAGGAAACATACCATCCATAACAGCGTTGACTTTAGTCATAGCGCCCAAAACCTTTCTCATACCTCCCTCAAATGAATCTCGATCGTGTTTCTCAACAGCTTCCAAAGAGCTGACAACACCATCAACCAACGGCCCGGAGTTAGATACCATGTCTACATGGACGAGGACAAAGCCAGCTTCACTGGAAGTGTGATCGAGACCATGTTCGAAGGCACGGATGAGGCGGAAGTTATCGTATGTGTAGCCTTTAGCTGGATCCTCAAGGCGATAGTTGTAAAGAGCATAAGAGCCAGCATACTCCATGAATGGTTTGAAACCAGCACTATGGATGAACGGGATTAGTATTTGATGAGACAAGGTTGGAAGATAGATGGTTGTAAGTGAATTCAAGGTAATGGCAATTAGTGATCATGAAGAGTGAAACAAGGGTGAGAAATATACATACAGCTCAGCACACCTACTGATAGGTAAACTAATAACCCTAGGTAAAGTTTGTCTTCCCAATCCATACTCTTCACCTCTAAGGAACCTCTCATGACAAGGTTCCAAAAGGTACGCACTAGCTAAGAAGCTATAGTCGCGATAAAGAGCATTCATAAGAGGTAAGTTATCTTGATACTTATTGATAGAATCAGTAAGATCTGGGAGCTCGTTGAGAACTGTCTCGCCAAGGGTGAAAGTAGCTAGAAGACCTGGCTTTCCATCGAGAGTCTTGATAGGCATGCGTTGAAGGATAGATTCCAGAGCATCGAATTCGGAAGGAAGAGCAATGATAGGTTCAGTACGTGGAAGGAAACCTCTGGTTGTTGATACCATGAAAGCTGGCAATGAGTTATCTTCTGGCTTGGTATCCCTGAGGACCTCGAAGTGTGGGAGAGGGGTGGGAGTAATTGAACCCATGATGAAAATGAGTTTAGAAGATGAATAAAAGGCTTGTGATGAAGTGGAAATGGGTATAAATTGGAAGAAAAATGTGGTTTGGAAGTTCTTGAAGTTTTGTAGAAGTTGTGTTGTTAAAAGACAAAGAAAAGTTTCGATAAAAAGTGCGAAATTTCTGTCCTTTTTATCTTGTTCTTCGTGGCCGGAAGGCATTCCGGCCACAGCAAGGACATGACCTCTCGCTCCTGCTAAATGGATATTCGCAGTGGATTCAAAGATAAGAGATCAATGATGAGTAGTAGAAAGTATTCACTTGAATATCGCCATTGTCAAAAGTATATTGAAGAGTAACATATAAGATTTTGAATCATTGACAAAAATCAAAGGGGGAAATGAGGATATACCCGACCACGTGTTTGTGCACCTTTAGATTCACCCCAAAATTGTCTGATTTATGCTTTCATAGAACTGTCCAGAGAAGCATTAATATGTTCAGTATGAACTTCCATATGAACTTTCATACAAAATCCATGCTTTGATCATAATAGCTTGTTCTGACATCAAGAAGTGTTAACATTGGTGATGGTCATCCATTTCTTTGTACCACCACCAAATATCTTCGTTGATAACCCCTTTATTATGATTGGTGAATTGGCCGGAAAATCGACCGCGGTGGAGAGTCAGCTAATGAAGATTTTATGAGATAACATTAACTAAATGATTGGTCAAATATTCTCATGATAAAGCTAGATGTCTCACGAAATTAAGCCGGAACTTTGATAGCAAGAATAGTCATGTGATTGTCACATGCAATCAATAGTGGGGTGATTTTAGGGTTTGGCTATCGTTTTCCAGTTCAACTCTCTTTAATCTAGAGGCTCAAGTTTATCAGTATGTGAGTATTGAAAGATTTGAGGCAAGAACAAATAGAGCAATTAAAGACACAGTAGATGGCTTCGTAGGGAATTTCACAAATCACATTCAAAAGGGGTTTCTTCGAAGTCATGCTGCACTGACGACGACGTGTGGTTGTTTCAAATCGGCTACTATCGGCGAGGAGTACCTATTTCAATGGGTATTTCCCGTGGCTGTTGGGTATTTTCCTCCAACACATCTGCAACAAAATATCAAGGAAGTCCCTGGTATTTACGAAGCCAAGTGCTCATGAATCATAGTTCGCACCGCTTATACTATCCGAAAATATGTTAATTGTTTCCTCCTGATTATCTTCTCGAGTCCCAATAGAGTGCTTTCCTTTTGAAGATATGACGAAAAAAATGTTTTTCGTGAAAGGCTATCAAATTTTCGAGTTGCGAGTGCTCCATGCGCTTGCCATTATGGGCTGTTGAATATGTGTGGAAGGTTGAAGTTGATATTCGTATTCGAAAAATAAATAAATGAAGATGGTGCTCCTGTACGTTTTTGTATGTTCATGATGGGAAGTCACCATCGAGCTATCGATTCTGGAATCATGTCAAGTTATGGTTGAGGACAAAGTGACGATACATGAATTATGAGTCCAAAGTCTTTGTTGTGCCTGGTCGTTCTTTCCCATAGAGATAGGAAGCACGCCTCCTCCCCAGCTGTATTGTGTTATTTATTTTCCTACTCTCACTTGATTTCTTTTCACTCCATATCTACGAAAAATCAAGAGCGACGCCATGTTCTCCCTCATGGTAACTTACAGTCTCTTCAGCTTCGCAGTAGTTACAAATGCCTACACAAAATTTGATACGACTTGTGCAATTCCAGCAAAATCAACTAATTATGTTTCACCGCCCAACAGTCGAGGAACTCTAAATATTCTCTGGACATGTCTATTCACAATCATCATCTGTACATGGGTAATTCAGAATCTAAACGTACCTCAACAGCGAGCCAGTCGAGATTCTGGTCTGAAAGATGGTGTAAAATGGAGAATCGGACATTTCTTGACTAGTCTTAAATGGATGATAGCAACTATCCTTGCTCCAGAGATCCTACTTGCCAAAGCATGGAGTGATCTCGATGTCGCACGGAAACAGCTTGAAAAGTTTAAAGCTTGGGCTGCTGATGATGATGTCGAGTGGACATTAACTCATACTTTGTTCGCAAACATGGGCGGTTTTGTAATTCGAAGCTATCCACCATCAAGTGAAAATAACGATATCGAAGCTAAGCCCAGTGTTGCCCTTGACATTCTCGCCGGTCAGACACCACACCCATCTTCAACCGAGGTTTCTACTCCATTAATGGAATCGTCTACTGGATGCGTATCTCCGGATGCCAATGGCGCCTCAATCCTAGCTGATGTTTCGGATCCGGGTGTTACAACTGATACCCCTATGAATTATCCCAACCCGTACCATTTGACCGCTCAGCAAATCCTCTCACTTCGACGATGCGAGCATATCCGACTTCCCAACATCACACTCGACGAAATCAACGACAAAAGCAAAAATGACACTCTTGTACGTATCATCGCAACCACCCAATTCCTCTGGATCATCGCCCAGATCATCGTGCGAGCAATCAACGGCCTAGTAGTCGCACAACTCGAGCTCGCCGTCATCGCCTTCTCCACCTGCGCATTTCTAATCTACATCCTCAACTGGAGCAAACCCAAAGGCGTTTCAATCGCCTTCACAATTCTCTCCTACGAAGGACCCATCCCCACCTCTCTCCTCGAGTTCATGAATAAAGATCTCGATCGTTCATCCATGCTTAACATAATCCTCAACAACCCCTCTGCATCCCTCACATCCGGCGTCCCAATTCCAAACGATACCATCTATCCCTCCTCGGACGAAGAAGAAGCCTGGCTCATCGGTTTCGAATTCGGCAGCATAGTTTTCGGATGCATCCACGTCGCCGCATGGAACTTCACATTCCCAACCCATCTCGAGCAGATTCTCTGGTGGTCCACCAGTATCTGGTGTACGGTATTCGTACTCATCTACACCCTGATTCCCTACTGCGGCATGATATGCTTTGGCGATTTTCGAAGAATTGCGACGCCGAGAAAGTTAGCCTGGGGTGCGGCTCCCTTGTTCTTTTTATACGCGCTGGCGAAGTGTTTTTTGATAGTGGAAATCTTTAGGAGTTTGTGTTTCCTACCCCCCGATGCGTTTATTGCGACGGTGATGGAGAATGTTCCTTATTTTGGCTGATATGGATGGTCTGATCCGTGTGCTTGGTTGGTATGTACTGGGATTAAAGAGAATGTATACAGTATTATGGTATAATTGGTGTTCATATGTGCTTATAGCATCAATATGAAAACAATGCTTTGTTGTTCCTTAATATAATGTTACTTTATCAAATTTCTGCGCAGTAAAGTCGTAAATCGGTCAGATAGACCCCGTCCGGTACAAAAGCCCGCGGCAGCAGAGCTGTAGAAGGTGGACTCAGCTATATAAGCAATGCCAACTCTCCATCGCGTCACCTGAATTCGTCTCTTGTACAAAAATTGAATCTGGAGAAATGAGTGGCCCGGGATGAGTACGCTATTTCTTATGATGGGCTACACTGTACAGAACTGAAGATGATAGCTGCATATGAAGAGTTCATAAAATTGAGTTTCTGAAGCTAGTAGCTTTAGTTTCTCAATTATTGTATTCTGCGTCATAATAATTAAGAATGCTACTAATTATTCATGTCCCAATGTTTCCCAATCCCTCCCCTAGTCCATTCTGCCGTTATTCGCCCATACCGTATGCCCTGAGGATTATATCTTAACCTCGGCAGGAATGTTAACGCTCTCAAGCTTAAGTCCCTTTTTTAATTCACTCTTGCTTGGCATCTTTCCTCTTCTCATCAACTCTGACGCCTGTGTCATGATTGGATCAAATTGCATAGTACCAACAGCAACGACAATCTCCCCCTTACAATAATAAGCCACGAACTTTGCTTTCTCTGGCTCACCCTGCAAAACTAGATCATCCCAACCATTGATAGTATTACCACAATATCTGAGTTGTGAGCCGAGTGCCGACCAGAAAATTGGAATGAACGCTTTAGGCTTTGCGGAGGGGTTGTTGATATGTGTGGCAACACTTCTTCCTGAGTTTTGTGCCACGTTCCAGTGCTCAATTCGGGCTAAACTTCCTTCGCCACCAGGGCCATTGTATGGATAAGCTGCGATATCACCGATAGCGTATACATCTTTTAGACCCGAAACGACGAAATTTTCATCAACTGCCAATGAGCCATCTTCACGGAGCTCAACTGATTTGTTGTCTTTCAAGTATTCCGTTGCAGGACTGATACCTGTTCCAAGGATCACCAAATCTGCTTCAAGGGTCGTACCATCCTTCAATTGTACACCTCCAACTTTAGAAGGATCCGACTTCGAAGGTACTGCCTTTTCAACACCAGCTTCCATATGGAACTTAACTCCATTTCCTTCCAAAGCTTTTTGGAAGATTCTGCCGACTTCAGCGCCCATAACTCTCTCAAGTGGTGCAGATTCCATGCCGACAACTGTAACATCATTATCCTTAGCTGTTGCATTCGCAACTTCCATTCCGATAAATGAGCTTCCAATAATGACAATCTTCTTATTTTTCCCCCCAATAGCCGCCACGATACCCTTCACATGATGAATATTACGGAGGAGAAAGATATTGCCCAACTCTTTGAAACCAGGCAAAGGTAAACTCTTTGGAGATCCACCAGAAGCCAAAACCAACTTCGTATAAGGGAAACTAGAAATTTGGCATGTTAGTATTGTGAAAAATTGAGTGCGTGTAGACCTCATTCCATTATCTCGGATGAGCGTTGTAAGATTTATGACTCCAGATGCTAGGTCGTAAAAATCATGAGAATAGGTACACTTACGAGCTACCATTCTTCGTTGCTACCTTCTTTCCCGAGAAGTCAACACTAGTCACAGTATCATTGACAGTTGTGATCGATCCATCTTTGAACCAAGCTTCATCCCTCAAAGCAATTTTTGATGCATCATCAATGAGAGCTTTAGACAATTTCGTTCTATCGATTGGTAAGTATCCTTCGTTGCTGATCATGGTAATTGATCCTTTAAAGCCGGCTTCGCGAAGAGCTTCAAGTGTACTGAGAGCACCACTTCCACCGCCAACAATTACTACCTTTTCTGACCCGATTCCTCCGGTAATTCTGATATTTGGTTTTCTGCGGCTACCCTTGATTGTTTCTTCTTCTCCTGTAACATATACCGAACCATTCTTTTCGGACAACTCGAACGAAGGGAGGGCATCGAGAGCAGGGGCATTTTCAATATCTCCATTGCTGGCATTGAAACAAGCTGTCAATGGTAAGTTAGCATATCTCCCTTTGCATCTCCAAGATCATGAATATATACCTCCGTGCCATGGGCATGTAATACGACCGTCTCCAGTCAAAACACCGTTGACCAATGGAGCACCATAATGTGTACACTTATTGCCTATAGCCGTAATTTTTCCACCAACATTGCACAATAGCACCTTTCCTCCTTCTACCCCCTCTACTTCAATTTCTTTCTTCTCTCCAGGCTTCAAATCCAAGGAACTTAGATCCTTGAGCTTATATTCTTGTGCCATTGTGATTTGCGTGGTTGTAAATTGCTTTGCGAAGTTGCTGTGCGGAACGTGGGGAACCAACGAGCGGGGAATCCAAGCTTGTCGACTAAGATGTCTGAAGTTTTTGGGTACAAAGGATTTGAGAGAGTACATGAAAAGAGAAGAAATGGCAGATGATTGAGATGAATGAAGTACAAGAGAGGGGAATCACAGAGGTGGGGGGTTATCAGTTGGATTTGCAGTTACGGCGTAATTATGGCTGCGAATGTGGTATGATGATGTCGTCGATTCTTCATTCTCGATCGATTGTATTGGAGGAGTAAACTGCATGGTAATTCAGAGCCTTTCATTGGACGAGAGAGAAGCTTGAGCTCTTTCCCGGAATGCCGTCACTACTTTTTAGTGGGGTCGTTCGAGAAGCTTTCGGATGGTGCCGTTTAATTGGTGGAGTTATCGATAAGCCCAGCACTAGTACAGTTTAAGGTTTAGTTGTTTCTTGTCTCAATAGCTGGAGGCATTTGCTTTTGGTCCATCTGGATTCTAGATGTAAAGTGTTTGGAGGAGAACCACTACCCATATTTTCATCACTGCCTTTGAGATAATGAACACAGGATCTACTACTTCGTTGATAAATACTACTATCTATCCAGCTCGACTTTGATCTCATTGTTGTCTTTCGCCTGCCTGCTTAGTTTTTGAGAGAGAAGCTGTGAACTATGCCGACTTTCTAGGTGATACCGGGACATTTACCATCCATTGAAGGATTTCATAAATAATCTCTCCAACAGCAATACCAGTAGTCTCAGCTGAATTGTCATAGATTGGAGTGAATTCCACGACATCTGATCCCACAATCTTCAAACCTGCTTCTGATAGCCCACCAATAATTTGCAACAGCTGTGTTGTGAATGTTAGCCCATATAAAATTGATTAACATGTTTGGGAAAATACCTCTCTTGTTGTCCATCCACCAGGTTCAATTGTTCCAGTTGCAGGTGCATAGGCTGGATCCAATACATCAATATCTACACTCAAATACACATACTCATCCCCAACGCGTTCAACAATCTTTCGAACCACCTCTTTGATTCCAAGCTTATCAATTTCTCTTGCTCGAATGTATGTAAACCCGCATCTTAGATCATTGTTCAAATCAAAATGTTGATCTTGAAGCGGACATCGTGTTCCTAGATGCATATTGCTATGATTTGACAAAAGTCCTTCCTCATGAGCAATGTGTAACATGGTCCCATGGTTGACATCGGTGTACTTTGATAGTCCACCGCCGAGCTGTACCGGGTCCCATGTATCAAGATGGGAGTCAAAATGCAAAACAGCAACACGTCCCCATATTGAGTGGAGAGCTCGGAGAATAGGCAACGCTGAATACAGTTCAATATCCAAGAGCATTCAAGCCACCCGGCCAAGGAGACTTACTAATGGTATGATCGCCGCCTATGCTAATGGCCCGTATAGCCTTGCCATCGGTATCATTTTTTGGACTTCGCGAGTTGATTGATTTCATGCCATTCTCGAGCTGTTTCAAAGCCAAATGCTTATCAAATGGCGTATTCGAAATGTCTCCACAATCGACCACAGTGGCCCAGCCGCGGAAAGGATTCACATTATTTTCAATACTAATGATAGTCAGAGTTTTCGTCCTGATAGCCTATTTGAATGACCAAACTTGCCTCCACCCAAAACCCGGAGACATCCTTCTGGCCCCTTGCCGTGCAGCATTCGGACCAAATCTTGCACCGGGTCTATATGTGACTCCTAGATCAAATGGATGGCCAACAATTGCCACATCGAAAGTTCCATCATTCTCGGCATCAAAACAGTCCACTGCAGGTAGATGGGCAAATGTTCCACCTGAATTGGATATTACATCCTCTTCCTCAAAAGTCCGCCATTCAAATGTTGGTTTCAAAGCAACCGGTTCTTCTGATCCTAAGATCCCGTTCTCATGAGGGGCGAAAATAGATGAGGCGATGAAATTTTGATGTTGGTTGTTGGTAATCTTTAGTGGTCGCTGATATGGCCCTGAAGGAGCGATTGTCGCGATTGCAGCGGGTAGAAATGTTAAAAATGGGATGAGAGAATGAAACATTGTGATAACTTAACTTTGATCTAACAGTCAGGAAAGTCCTTCATTATGTATTCTTGTACCAATACTTGTTACCGACATTGATATACATGTGTGATAAATGTTATGTAGTAATCTTTGAAGATCCCGATGTCTTGATGCTTGAACAAGTCATGGTTGATCTAGATTTAGGAAGTCCACGCGAACCCCACTATTTTACTAACAAACGGCTAGACCTTATCGTCAACCGTTCATCTGATGTACCTACATCATCAAAAGTATATCCTCTTCTTCTATTTTGCCATAAGAGTCATACATTGTGGCAGTACTAGGCCACAACTTCCATTTGTCCAGATATTGGAATTCGTTTTGGGCCTCCGAATACTCGGTGAGGCAATGAGGCTTTGTGCTTACAATGATTAGTCATGTGTCCGAGTAATCCTGGCCTTTTGCTCAACCTCGGACGAGTGCCGACATCAGCCACTCTTCACAGATTGGACGTCTTATCACAATGATTGTATGCCCACCGATACACCATGCAATATACTCAGAGATGATTGGTATTATTGGGCTACGTAAAATTCAATCAGTCATTGTTGCGCTGTGAGGCCCAGAGAATCCTCAGCCGCTGAACATGGGAGGCAAGCGCCAACAGCGTTTAGGCAGTCTGGATTACAGGTGGGGTTGATGAGATTCTATAATGTGATATAAGGAAGTTCTGCCTTTAACTCTGCTATTTCTCGATTTCTTTTTCATCATCTCATCTTGCTCTTAATATTTTGTAAATCGTTTTATCTTCATTATTCACTGTATATTCAATCGAACGAGCCCCTGAATATCGAACCAGCCCATCGGTTGTACAGAAGTATCGTACAATTGGTAAGTAGCTGATCTTGAGAGCTTAAATATGGCTGTACCACCATCCCCAGGGCTGGGCAAGCTCAACAAGAGATTCAACAAGATGGCTTCACCTTTACCCCCTCCACCCCCTTCTTGTGGCTCTAGCGACGATGATTCTTCCGACGACGAGTCTCAAATGGTTCTTAAACAAGGACCAGGAGGAAAAATCGTTTTCGTTCCAGCACCAGATGTGAAGAAGACCAAGCACATATCCCCTCAAGATGCCATCGATGAATTCTGGGCCAAATTTAAGAGCAAGACACCAGGAAAAGGTACGTTGTGAAGCATCCACTCTCAAATCCCTAACACATATACTGATTTGCGTTGTTAGCCTCTACTGTCTTGCCTAAGAACCTTTACACAACAAAAGCCGGTCAGAGGGCATCCAAACCAGTCACAAGGGGCAAAAACGCCGTTGCATCATATGAAGAAGCGGCAGCACTTTGTAAAGCAAAAGTTGCAAAGATTGTCAGAGAATGTCGTCGAGTAAATCAAAAATATCGCGATCCACATTTCGATATCGAGTTTGATCTGAAATGGGGGAAAGGCGATTGCCTGCAAATGCTCGAGAACACAAGCGAAAGGTTAACACCAACATTCCGTCCTGGATCTGTCAAAAGAGTCGGGGACATATTTGACAATCCTCAATTCTACGTCAACCAAGCAAGCGCAAATGATATTAGACAAGGCCGTGATGGCGATTGTTGGTTCATGGCAGCTCTCTGCACATTGGGAAATAAGCCTGGCTTGATTGAAAAGGTCTGTGTTGCCAGAGATGAGGAGATTGGTGTTTATGGCTTCGTCTTCCATCGTGATGGAGAGTGGAGATCAGAAATTATTGATGACAAACTTTATTTGACGAAACCTGATTACGATGAAAGTTGGATTGAACGTAACCTTATCGAAGATCGCCAGCGTATCAACTCTGAAGAGGATTACCGCAAGATTTATCAGAGTAACTCTGGTGCGTTGTATTTCGCGCAGTGTGAAGATCCAAACGAAACTTGGTTGCCGTTGCTTGAGAAGGCATATGCAAAAGCTCATGGAGTAAGTCTATCCACCAAGAATTCATAAATCATACACTGACATGTCATAGGATTACGCAGCGATTGAAGGAGGTCATACTGGTGAAGGACTCGAGGATCTTACTGGTGGTGTCACAACCGAAGTTTTCAGCACAGATATTCTCGATAAAGAATATTTTTGGAAAGAAGAATTGCTCAAGGTCAATAAAGACTTCCTCTTTGGTTGTGCTGCCGGTATCTTCTGGGGCCGTGGTAATAGAAAAGGTATCTATGAGGGTCATGCATATTCGATCCTACGAGCTGTGGAGATTGATGGCCAACGACTTGTCCTGTTGAGGAATCCTTGGGGTGAGGGCGAATGGAAGGGTGCATGGAGTAAGTTAAATTTCTCAGTCATGTAAATTGTGTTTGTATTAACTTGTGATAGGTGATGGAAGCAAAGAATGGACACCTGAATGGATGAAAAAACTCGAGCATCGCTTCGGAGATGATGGTTCATTCTGGATGTCTTATAATGATCTTCTCAAAAAGTTTCAAACTTTTGATCGTACAAGATTATTCACCGACGAATGGAAAGTCACTCAGTCATGGGCGTCTATGGAAGTTCCGTGGACTGTCAATTATCATGACACAAAATTCTCTTTCACTCTCGATAACGCAGCGCCTGTTATGATTGTTCTCTCTCAACTCGATGGCCGTTACTTCTGTGGACTCGAAGGACAATACCGATTTGAATTGTCTTTCCGTATCCACAAAGCCGGCGAAGAAGATTACATTGTTCGAAGTCATGGTAACTACTGGATGCGTCGATCCGTTACTGCCGAGTTGGAACTTCCAGCCGGCGAATACGACGTATTGATGAAAGTCAAAGCTTTCAAAGATGGTAGTTCTTTACCAGTCGAGGATGTCGTTCGTAACAATGCGAAAAGACGTCGTGATAAGCTCTCTCGAATTGGTCTATCTTACGATCTGGCTCATGCTAAGGGAGTTGTCAGAGAGACTCCCGAGGAAAAGAAAGTTAGAAAGGAAGCCGAGGAGAAGAGAAAGGACAAGGCGAGAAAAGAAGTTAAGGAGCGATTGATGAAGGAAAAGAAGAAGAGAGTTCATAATGATAATAAAGAAAAGCGAAAGCTTCAAGAACAGAAAATTAAGCGTATGGCGAAGGCAAAGACTAAGAAAGCCAAGAAGGCAGCTAAAGAAGCAGCTTTGAAGGCTGTTGAGGAAGAGGCCACAAAAGCAGCTGAAGATATTGCCAAGGTCATTGCAGAGCGAACTGCAAAGGATGCTAGTGATAAAGATTCAAAGACCGAAGAGAAGGTTGTGGAGGTCAAATCCATCGAAATTGAATCTAGAGATAGCGAGAATATCTCGGCTAGTGATGTCTCATCTGATAAATCATCAGAGACTGAGAAGCCGGCAACAATATCTAGGCCCATGTCAGAGGCACCTGAAAACTCAACATCCACGAGTGGATCAGTCAATACGATGACGGGGACTAACTCAAGCGACGACAAAGTTATCCAAGTCAAGGCCATAAACGTCGATGTCAAATCAACTAGAGTCACCCCACAATCAGCGCCTACTCTTACAAGCCTATCAATTCCGATTCCACCAAAAGCCCCTATCGACGATGATGATGACTCTGATCTTGAATCCATTTGTTCCGACATCTCTGACATAACCGTCGGCGTTCTAGACGACGTACTTGAAACCGAAGCTAAAGCAGCTCCTCCCCCTTCACCAATCAAAGGCGAGGATGAAGAAGAAGATGAGTTCGAGAAAGATCCTTGGAATGCTGTCTTGGTAGTGGGTCTCAGAGTTTATAGTAAGGAGAGTGCTGTGACGGTACAAGTCAAGAGGGAGAGGAAATGGGAGGAACCACAGAAGAAAAAAAAGAAGAGAGATATCATGGGAGAAGAGATTAGTAGTGATGAGGAAGAGGAAGAGGATCCAATGGAGATTGGAGAGAAGAAGTTGGATGTGGATGATTCGGCAGCTGATGCGGCAGATCAGGCGGTGGTGGATAGTCCGATCGTGGAGAAGGGGGATCCGATCGTCGAAGAGGGAAAGGGGAAGGGCAAGGAAGAAGAGATGAAAGATGAAAGCGAAAAAATCGAGGAAACTCCGACCACTCAGATAGAGACTGACGAAACGAAATCCGGAACTGCAATCGAGGAAGAAGAAACCGAGACCAAGAAAATTGACGAAGCCAAGATCGAGGACTCTACTACTGGCTCTACTGTCAAAGTAGAAGTGGAAGTTGAGGTCGAAGTTGGCACCAAGGAAGAAAGTAAGGAAGAAGGAGAGGAACAGGAACAGGAACAGGAAATTGCTAGTCAGAGGGATAGCGAGGAGAGTTCCTCGGTCGTTATCGTTTAGGTATTTTGGGTTTCGGGCGGGACGGAATACGCTTAACGGTAAGCTTTTTGGTGTGGGTTACTGGACAGGATTGGTTTATTCTCTTTTAATGATTCCCCTCTTTCTTATTGGTTTGTTGGTGTGCTTTTTTGAGTTTCTGGACGAGTTGATGGATAGTTTTACGAATCGGTATCAGGAACTGGCGGGTCCATAACTCCTCTCTTTCGTATTGATATTTTTGGGGGGGAGGAATGAATTGGATGATTCATTCACTAGATTGCTTGGTAGCTCGATAGTAGATACTTGGTAGATAGATGATCTGAATTCTAGGCGTTGATTTCATGAATTGGCTCAATACTGATCTGGTTTGACGTGGTGTGATTTGATTCTCGGACTGTGAGTTCCCAATTGTAGTGACCCGAGTATTCAAGACCTAGGTATGTATAGCTGCCAGTATTGGATTGCATCTGGGGGTAAGAAGCGAGTTGATCGTTATATATATCATTATCCGATATCCTCGAAGTTACCTCTGACTCATAGAAGTCCAAACGCCTAATTTCGTTTTAGCATGTAAGTGTCTATGCCCATACCTCGCAGTGAGAAACCAACATGATCCCAGCATCTCTATCAAATACCAGCATCTATCTTCACTAGCCACTTCCTGCCAAGTCTCAATTGTGATTAACAAGTGGACATAAGATCGTCCATCTCTCTGGATCCATCCATCACCTCATGCTATCAGAAAGTATAGAACTCCGCCACTAAGGAAGCAAGGTTACTTTTGCAGTTTACCATCTTGTGGTATGTGCATCTAGCTTCGAATTTGCATACCTACTTTCTGACAGCATGCGTACCCAGGTAAAAACATCCATCACTGTCTGCCTCTAAACCTTATTTCAACCTCTCTCATATATATTCTCCATGGTTCATCACACAATTCTATACTAGGAGAAACTATCATGTAAAGAAATCCACTTACTGTTTAGAAAAATTGGGGAAGGGGAATTATTGCGGAGTTGGTTGTCGTTGAAGGGCGTGCCGCCTGCCGGGACCCACTAAATGTTGAGAATGACTAAGATGAGCTTTTTGGAAAAAGTTGCTTCTTGCTGTTGAGTTTGAGAGATCTTTTTGTTTGTTTTTGTTTGTGTTGATGGTTTCTCTGTTCTGAATATATGATTCTTCTGGGATTTCATGATTCATGATGTTTCAATTGAATTGATGATCTGAATTTGGAGTCGTGAATGTCGAAATGAAAGTGTTTGGAGAGCCATCAACACTTGACGGCTCGCTCAGCACGCATGATTATGCATAATTGAGGAATTGGACTGGTTCTTCTACAGAGTATAAGTAAGTCTTCTTGTAAAAGGAAGAGGATGATTCTGACTTACACTTCTAAAGGTTGATAATATAATGTTGCTCCATGTAGAGTTGTTGTCGGGAAATTGTTCACGCATCTTGATGCGAGATCTTTCTCACACCCTTCTTTTACACAAAAGAGCTCGATAACATCATTCATTTCTTGGATGACTCAACAACAAAAGTTCTTTGACATTTTGACTGACACGAATGATTGATGGTAATAAAGATGAAAGAATGTGAGCCCTCAAAATACAATGCCGGATCAGAAACGTTTCTATTATCAAACCTCATCAGTCATACGCCACCACAGAATCGACATCTCACGCATCAAAATCAATAGGGATCTGAATCTAAAAGTTTTCCTTGATTACCAGGATATCTTTAGGGTATGTAGCTAGACCTTAACGAATGGGATCCCAGCCCAAATGGGTATATGATCCGTCAAACAAAGTACACGAAGTGTAAAGCAAACCACGTACGAATCCTCCTCTACGCAATCCAGAACCAGATCTTCTCGAAAATATTTCTTGGTTGCAAATCTGGCCATTGGTCATCCTCTGCATCCAAGGCTGCCTTACCAGTGTAGATGTCGGCATCAGCTGATGGGATCCACTTGGTGCGCTTGAAAACCTTCCAGAATCCGTAAAGTAAGAAGAAGATTGGAATTCCGATGTATGCGGTGAGGAAATCTACAAAAGTCAGGATGAGTCTCACAAAGTTCAGTGCAAATACTTACTAGTAACATTCCAGTGAGAGTGGTGCTCGCCAACAAAGACATCAAATCCATTGAAGAGAATGATCATGACGAAGAAACCCAAAGCGATCCAGGCCGTGTATGGCTGGAATTTACTCTTGAAGACAAGAGTGTTTCTATCGACACCTTGGGCTTTCAAAGCACTATGGAATTTAATGTACGCGACGCAAATGGCGCACCAGGTGAAAAGGGAAGCAATGGTGGTCAAATTTTGGAACCACGTAAAAGCAGTTGAGGCGCCACCGGAACCGACTGACAAAAATGTGATAAGCGAAATCGAAGCTGTGCACAAAACAGCCCAGTATGGAACACCTGCCTTGCTGCATCGGAGAAGGAACTTTGGGGCTTGCTTGTTCTGAGCAAGGGCGAACAAGTAACGAGAACCGGTATACAAAAAGGCATTGGCGGATGAAGTGGCGGAGGTTAAGATGACTGCATTGATAATCGATGGCAATACTGGAATACCGGCGTTTTGGATACCAATAACCCATGGAGATCGAGCAGCGCCTGCGGCACCTTCATCTTGAGCCTTGAGCAAATGTTGATCGCTGGAGGAAACAAGGACACCAATAGCCAATGAACCAAGGACATAAAAGAACAAAATTCTCCAGAAAACTCTGCGGACAGCCTTTGGAATATTCTTGCGTGGATTTTCGGCTTCACCAGCGGCTACAGCGACCATCTCAACACCACCATACGAGAAGGCGGCATTAACAAGAGTTGAGAAGAGACCGAGGAATCGACCTGTGTCTCCAGTGGAGTCGTATTGCAACATGAACTGTCCGTGTTTCCAGTAACGGAAACCAAGACGATCATTCTTAGGGTTTCCTCCGAGGTCCACAATGAATGCCATGATCAAAAGTCCCACAATTGTAATAATTTTGATACTGGCGAAGATAAACTCGGCCTCTCCGTAGATGGATACAGCGAAGATATTAAGGCAGATGACAAGAACAATAATTAAACTGATCCATGCGGCGACACTGATATGCACTGCTCCTGGCCAGTATTGAATGACGACTGCAGCAGCTGAGATTTCTGCACACAGGGTAATCGCGGCAGAATACCAGTTCTATTCGATCAACAAAGTCAGTATAATCTTATGAAATCAGATCCCGAGTGTATCATCATAGGATTATGTATTTCAATACTCCGCAGCAGGGTTCCGTAGCGACTTTACGAGAGTCAGTGAGTCAACTTACATTCCATCCGACAGCAAATCCGAGTGCATCATCAACATAACGAGCAGCAAATTGTGGGATGGCTCCAGGTAGAGGTAACCATGTAGCCATCTCACCCAAACACTGCATCATGGCATAGATGGCAATACCAGTGATACTATAACCCAAGAGCAGCGAGAGAGGACCGGCTTGTGTAAGAGCACTTCCAATACCCAAGAAAAGACCAGTACCAATGGTACCACCAAGCGCAATAAATTGAATATGTCTCGATTTCAGTCTACATGTAAAGTTACAGTTAGATTTCGTTGGTCATGAATTATTGGATTATACATGAGCCTTACCCTCGAGAAACGTAACCATATTCTTCAGCAGTCTCAATGTTTCCATAAAGCTCACCAGCTTCTTGCAAACCAGCAGATTTTGTTGCATGACCGGTAGACGGATCTACATATTGGGAACGAGCATGATTTCCGTTGTAGTCAGGCGACGAGGACTCGTCGACGTTGTAGTGTTCCTTCTCCATTATTGTGATTGAGAAAATGGATCGATATTGACGAGGATGGAATGGGGAAGGAAAGACGCAATTAAAAGAAGAGGGAGGTTGAGCAACTTTATACAAGCACAACGATTGAAGGTGAATGATACCCAAGAGACGTGACTAGTGAATTAATATTTGGGCGGTTCAGCCTACCCTGCTGTACGAAAACGCCATTGCAAGCCCTCTACAGCTGCAAGTTGTTTCAATTTCCAGCTCCTCGGCCCATCAGATGTGATGGGAAAATTCGAACTGGATAACCAAACACGCAGATTGGTCAGGCTCAAAGCGATTACCAGGATTTGGAAACGGGGGCGCCGTCAACTATAATTCATTCTTCGATCCGAATGTGAATTAGTCGCTATTCATATTCGAGAGTATTTGGATGGAAATCTTCCTTCGTTATCAGAGAGCATGGATTCGAGGATTCTTGCAGAAATTCGCTAGGGTCAAGGTGATTTACTGGCGCGGAATTTAATTCGTGTTAAACGACAAGGATCGTTTGAATACACCATTCAACACAATATCAGTAGGCTTACTAGGGCAGGTCGTACAAGCTGTATAGGTTGCAGAGCATTTGCTGATGCCTTGAATGCCACCTGCAACATTTGACTTAGTATACTGCTGCATACGGGTTAAATAGGCATCCGTTAAGCCCAAGTTTTACTAATAAAGTTTTATATATATCTGTGAGAGCGCCCAGACACAACAAGACTGTAACGACAGCCGTTTTGGCTTCCAATGCGAAGGAAGGACGTGATAACTCTCACTTTCTACGATGATAGCCTTCGTTTGGATCTAGCTGGTATTTTCGGAGAGCCCGCCGATTGACCTGCCATTTTAGAGGAGCAGCCGAGATAATGCTTCTCATATCCGACACAACCTGGGACGAAAAACGCAAATGAGATATCCAATATTCCGATTCATTAACCTTATTAGTTCTTGAGATACGAGATTATATCTAACCAATTATACAATCCAGACACAAATGGCATTGTTAGGGATAGTTGATAAGCTAACTAGGGAGGATCTAACAACAGCCAATAACCGAGGCCTGAAGGAGACTACATTGAGCTTAGTGTCCTTTCATTAGCTCAAGGGTCCGATGCTTAGGTGGGGAATCTCAAGAGAATCTAATGAGACGGGAGCTTGCAGGCTTACTTATGGTGTGCTGACAACTTAATCAAGCTTCAGCAAAGGTCTAGCTTTCGAAGAGTTAAAGTATACAGATCCTTCAGATCGATGGTTGATCACGTCAAAAATTAGCAGCTAGCGACACAAGACTTCTTATCGCAGAAACAACCCGATCAAATAAGAAGTCTAAGAGCACAAAATCTCCGTGTGACCACGAGGAAGGAATACTGTATGAGGAATTATTCCTAAATTGAAAAAGCCACAACCTTGGATTGAACGCAGGCCGGAGGCGATGTTTGTTTCACTACAGTGAGCAGATAGAGAGAACACGAGAGCTCTCTCTAAAGGAGGTAGAAGGGCCGTACCAAGAGTCATTGTCAAACGTAACACCAAAAGGTGGTGACTATTGCAGATATTCCGCTGTTGTCTTTCTCAAATGAAGTAAGCTTCTAGAATTATGCATCGAAGGTACTGTTTCCGTGGCGACATGTTCGAGCCTTGTCCAATGACTCCAGACTCCAGTCCGTGTGGATGCTAAGAAGCTTACATGGGACCCATGTCTTTCTCTCCGCATACCCCAACCTTGCCAAGATACAAATGATAAGGACCAGGCGAATGGCAAGATCACATCACCCTCCATTTCAATATGATCCCACCACTTTCTTGCATAAAAGTTTCTGTCAACAAGCATTCAACAAGCATTTTGCCACGATAGTCCATATAAGCCAACGTGCTTCCACGGGAGAAGCATTAGAACTTCTAGAAAATGTCCCGAAACGGATCGTATCGTGAATCAATACCGATAGTTGATTTTCGATATTTAGCACACACGCACGCGTGCAAGATAGAGCCGTAACATAATCGCGAGATTAGGTCTAGACTAACTAACCGTTAGATTCTCCGATTCATTGACCGATCGGACATTTTCCTTATCTTCGAACACCTGGTCAAATTGAAGCTCACGTCGGAAAGTGGACAGACATTGACAATTCTTACCGGGACATAATCTTACAACATCTCAAGGGTGAATTTTAGGGTGGGGCCCGATAAGGAAGGTCGAAATAATTGTGCTAACTACTCATGGATCTGCTACCATTCAATCATCCCTCCTTTTGATATCCTCATATTAGGTACATATGTTACGATTAATGGTGACAGAGTTTCTGTCGTACGAAAGATCCTTTACTACAGCCCGAAGCTTGAGGTATTTATGTACGTACGCTACTTTCTCATCTCGTACCACAAATCATCATCTTCCACAAGTACATACTTCCTGCGCATTTTATGTAAGTGCATTCGATGCAATGTTGTCAATTGAGGTACGCAAGGAGAATCTTGATCATGTGAGGCGGGGAAGTTGAGCTGATAATAGGCTATACTCTTCTTCTTGAACGAGGGTCTTGGCCGAAGTAGAAACAAGCTTGCGCCGAGTATATCCGCTTTTTTCCTCGGTTGACATCCCGTTCTCGACGAACTAGTCCATTCATGTGGTCAAATCCAAAAAGCTATTATTATGTATCGTTCTTGGAAGTCTAAGCGTAATTGAATAGCTTCATTTTTCTCGAGTCGCGTGTTTTTTGGATGGGAACATTTCGGTAATACTCATGAGCATAAACCACTATCGGGTGCTGGACCTGTCTCAGATTTAGGCGTGAGATGTCATCAAGTACCAAGTGGGGGGGGTGTTCATTGCTTAACGTGTTTTCGCCGCACGTACGTAGGCCTCTTGAGGGATAAGATGATAAGGGACGAACTTGATGATATGTGACGAATTTTATCCTCATCTTGATTTGTGTGTTGAAGCTTATAAAAATACCTTAAATAAGACGGTGGTAAACTGTACTATCGATCAAGGAACTCGGTGTGTTGTTTTATTTCAACCAATCTTGGCTTGTCCCTTTCTGTTGGTACGGCCTTCCTCATCTGATTTCGGATAGCTTTCAGGCTATGCGAGTAATGGTACATTGAAATTGATTCTGCCTTGGCGAATCCATTATGAAGTTCGTTCTACACGGTCGTAGGTTTTTACCGGGAAATCAATGGACAGGGTGCTAATCTCTGAGTATTGTTGGTGTCTTGTCTCGAAAGTCTCTGGTCAAAGCATGATTCAAAGACGCAAGGCTAGACATTCGCTGTGTATTTGAATCACACTTACAAGACACTAGGCATATGGACAGATCGGTAGGCGGACCACGGGGTTGAATCCTTTCGTTTATGATAATGTCAGAATGAGGTGAGCAGTGAAGGGCGATAATCTACCAGCTTTGACATTGACTTGTTTCTGTGCCGCGGTGAGGCGCTTATTGTCTGATGAAAGTAGAGGCATGGCGGTGAGATGTTTGTCGTTGTTATCTATCTTCTGTTTTTTGTTTTGTTTAGATTTGTTTCGTTTCCGTTGTGGCAAATTTAGATCTCGGTCTTGATTGAGGTTATATCGTATTGACCTGTGAGGTTCAACTTCGAGATTTTCAGAACCAATGAGTGAGTCCGTCAGGAAAAGAGTTTTGTCAAGGGAGGCAATAAGATGCTAGCATGCGGCAACTTCTCACTCCTTTCTTTGACATTCTGAGACCTCAATATGTTCGCCTTGTGCGTCAAGATTCAATTGTACCTGCGTGCATAGCATCAACTCCGATTTCATCGCCCATCATGTTTTACTTAATAGCTGACTAAGGAGCATGATACTCTACCAGGTCAGATAATATTAACGCCGTTGATCTTCTCAGGCATTTGTGGTTCTTGACGGACAAGTAACAACCCAGAAGCCAACTAAGATTCAACCAGTTGGATGAAACAAGCTATTTGGAATTCAATTCTCAGGTCACTCAATTGTTAAGTTCTGGTTTGGTGCTATACCGACTCTAAAGTCTTGATGTCATGAATCCAGCCATGTTGTTCAATTTCATAAAAGACCCTCGTGACCCTGGTTGATATGACTGATCGTCTGATGCAACTATTCCGGGGAGTAAACATATCTAAATCAAGTATTGAAATCGTTCACATAATCATCCCAAAGTCAAGCTGGCGGTGATCATGAAGCATACGATATCGTTCTTAGGATCCAAGCAAATTCTCAGATTGACTTGTCTCAGATCACAATGTGGGTGACGAGACCCGATCTTGAAAGTATCACACTGAGAACTTGAATAACACAAAGACATCTCAGGACAATACTTTCAATATCTTAATTCAAGCCTCTCTTTTTGAGGCCCGCTTACCATGATGCAGAATTCAAAAGAGCCCTCACAACTTCGGTAGCTGGGGGATAAAGTTGAACTGCTTTCAAAACGAGTTGCGAACAAATAACTTTCTTCTCATACAAGAAAATTCCATCGACGTTTGAATTAGCCATTCTATTTTATATTGATCGATACTCATGGCAATTACAAGAATATTAACCAAATATTATATGTTAGAATGAATTTTGAGAAGAGCACAGGTGTACACTGTCGGCCCACGTGACTTCTATCGCTGTAGAACTTGAGAAATTGATATTTGACGCAATCCTCGGGGAAAAGAGAAGATTTGGTTTCTCGAAGCTTCAGGTGCGGCATTTCGATTTCGGTGGCTAATTCTTGTTAAGTAGATGCTTCGTTATATGTTGATTTTACTGTAGCGTTCCTCAAGCGCTTGAGGTATCTAAGGAAGTAGATGATATCTCCGAGTTCGATTTTGCTAGGGTTAAAGAAGAAAAATGGACTGAAGAACGAGAATCTACAACGTTCAAGGGACTTTGAGACTAATGGAAAGGGTTTGGAGAAGCCTTTCTGCTATTGTCTATGAGAGGATGTTTGCATTGTGAAGATGATTACACTGGGATCGGGGGATGGGAGGATAGAGTTCATGTATGGGATATAACAAAAAAAAACTATGAAATGAATGTTGAAAGAGGAGAGAAGGGTAATCATGGAGAGGGGAGTGATTATAGAAGTCAGGTAAGTGAATAGCATTTGTAGACTATTGCCGCGATGAACTCTAGTCGCCAGGTTAAGGAGTATATATATCGTAGTCTTTCTGAATAACTAAGAGATTGATGATGAAATGAGACAGATAGTATGGATCGCTTGACAAAATGAGTAATTATATAGGGTAAATGTTTATTAAGGAGCCTTCGCATATGAGTGGTGTATTAGTAGTACAGCGACACTCCTCCTTCCCGGCAGCTCTTGTGCTACAGTATTGTATAAACCAAACAGAAAAACGATCTTGAATCCTTAGAATCAAAGCTGGGGGCTAGTTAGAACGCTCGATGAATGTGTTAGTTTTGCTGCTGGAAGCTTTCTGTGATCAAATAGAAACGAAAATCGAAAAAGATGAGAAAGATTTGCCCAACGCGATGCCCCCCACCCGTATCAAGCAGGGGATCACCGGGAAGGTTCCAGGGGAACGGAACGGGATTACGAATACCTAGTAGATCTTGGAGTTTGTAGAAACCACCTTACGTGGAGTCTACGAGATCTCATTCTAGACTCAGTACTATAATACTAGGCAGAGGTCAGGGTGCCGATGTTAACGTTTGTCCGTTGACCATATGTACCATGATGCTAACGATTTTAGGGTGTTTTGGTGATTATCTTCTCCCTGGTCATCGTAATACAATAACTTCTCTTCACAGACCTGGTATCAAGTATGTACAGAATTTTTAGAACAAGGAAAGATCATTCATGTTTGTGCTAGAATAAAGAGTCTAAATACCAAAGCGACATACGCAGGTTTGCCCAGGTACATATTTGACGTGAATGAAAATTCGATAAAGAATTAAGTGGTTCTCGATTGAAAATAGTGTTTGGTGAAATAGATATTGGAAATTCATCGCGGTTTAATCTTGAACGGAGTAGCCTTTTAGCTTTATAAGTTAGCAATTTCATAGTTGTGTTCGACCTCAAGCGATAGAGCCGCGATCTTTCAAGCGCTTCCGTATGTTTAGTCTCATTTCTGGAAATGAATTGAAGTAACGGAGCCTCAGGATTTGAGGTAGTTGGAGTATGCCATCGTGTACATTTGACTTTCAGTCATTCGATTCTTGTGTTGTGAACAAGAGATCTTTACTCCAGATTCCTCAACATATCGTGATAATCCACATCTCCATACGATGCAGTCGCATCAGAATGGATAAACATCTTGATCATCAATACTTTTCTTCCGTTTCTTCCCAGAAATAAGAACACCTACTCCAAAATTCAATATCGCGATGCAGAACTTTCCGCCGTCGTCAAATAAAACGAAGAAGTAAGCACCAACATCACATACCAACACCCAAAAATTCGGAACCCGCCGAAAATTCCACTATACCCTATCTAGCCTAGCCTCTCCAAAAAATGACCTGATACCACTCCCTCGTCACACCACCATGGTGCTGTTGTCCAACTTTTTCTACAGTCTCTCTACCCAACATTCTATCCCGATATTTTCCTTCCCCTTTCTTCCGATTCTTCTATGAGCGTATCATGTAATCGAACATACCTCTTTGTAAACCACACGATCTCATTGGTTAACAATTTCCAAGCCCGGTAAGGATGATTGAAGGAAGCGATTTCAAGCGAAGAGATCAGGAGATTTTTATACGCATGGTCTGCGGCGATGGTCATTTTCGCATGATGTTTTTGCGGGGTGGGATCATGATGGTTCGGTTTGGGATTGGGGGTTTGGAAGCTGTGATTTGGCTGGTAGAGGTCTTTCGGGTTGCGTAGGAGGGTGGAGGTTGATGATGTTATGTTGTTTGGGAGGGAATTGATGTATATCTTATTTGTATATATATGCATCCTCGCTGTCGTGTTACGGTTCTTGCATATCATATCATACCATACAATTCAACCAATCATACAGTGTATACAACAAACCAATCACTTCACTCAATCATAACACACACACAAACATCACTCCTCTCAATCCAATCACCTACTCTCCTCATAAAAATCATCCAACCAATCAACCAGTAAAAAGCCCCACAAAAGAAATCATGTCCCCAATAATCCGACAAGTTGCTTCCCGCCGCACCTTCTCCATCCTCACCCGAGCCCGCCAACTAGCACGTGGCTTCGAACCACATCCATTCGAACGCTATCCCATTTCTCAACAGGCTGCTAGAGCCGATTGGGGCAAATTGGTTAAGAGGACTGCCGGAAATGCTGTATTGTAAGTTCTTTCTTCTTTCCTTTCTTCAGGCTGGCTCCCTTTAGAGCTATTTCGAACAACAGTGTTGAGATAGAGACTAATGCAACATGCATAGATATTTCCCCGGTTTTGCATTGGTGCTCGGATGGCCATTGTTGGCTGAGAAGGCCCTGAGGAGAATTTGAGTTGAAGTAAGGGGGGTTGAAGAAGATACAGGGTGGGCATAAGAAATATATAGGTGATATGAATAGCGGGGTGGATGAGCTGTTTCTGGTGCATAAGTGATGGCGTTTCGGATAAGCATTTGGGAGGCATTTCGAGATAGATGGTGGTTAGGCCATTTTCGGAGAGATAAATGAATAATACAAGTTATAAACATACCCAACAGTACGATTCCATGGTTTTGTGATATTGTAGAAATGAGTCTGAGAGCTATACAACATGTGGATTGAGGCCTGAAGTCTTGTATTTTGAAATATGGCCACTTAGCCCCAGACATGCGAGCCCATCTATTTTGCAAGGATGGTTACACGATGTGCAGCTAGGCACAAGAATTCAAATATAAGCTATAATACAAGAACAAAATCTTGTGGAAATAATCTCATCTCTTCTTCCGTTTTGGCGTCTTCTCCAATTCTCCAGGAGCATTCGCGATATCTGCTAAAACGGCATCCTCTTCCTCCTGCTTAACAATACCAGCCTCAGACTTTAATTGAGCTTTCTCTTCAGGATTCAGCGGTATGTCCTTGCTATCCTCCTCGGCCTTGATCGTTTCCGTTCGCTCAACCACATGACCCTCCTGATCTGTCTTGATCTTTTCCTCTTTAATTTTTCTTCCGATTGTAACTTTGCTTCTATCGGCTGCTTTACACAATCCATTCATTCCCAACTCACAACTTCCACATTTCTTTCCAACTGGTAAACAGACAGTTTGTCCAAACCCGACTAACAACCAATTGATCTCGTGCCATAGTTCTTTGGGCAACCAAGCTTGTAAAGCTAATCTTGTTTCCTCTGGTCCTTTAGTCGTGTGCCAGCCCCACATATTCGTAATCCGATGAACATGTACATCGACACCAATTCCCTCAGTTCTACCCCAAGCACTACTCATACACAAATATGCCATCTTTGGACCAACTCCCGGCAAAGACATCAAGCCCTCAATAGTATCCGGTATATCGCCGTTCCATTCATCTCTGAGAATTTCCGCCGCAGCTTTGATATACTTCGTCTTATTATTATGAAATCCCACCACCCAAATCAACTCATTCAACAATTTCGGATCCACAGCCAATATATTATCCAACGTCAAACCAATCGGCGCACCCTCCTTATGAGCAGGTAACTCCGTATAAAGACGATTCATCGCAACCGCATTCGTAGTATCCTTAGTCTGCGAAGACAACATCAAAGCAGTCAAGGTATGATATCTCTTCGTTTTCGGATCAACAGTCTCTTGTCCCAATTTATCACATCCCATCGTATCTACAGCTGCATTTTGCGCGACGCCCAGTTTCCGCATCTCCATTACGATATCGTAGACTTCGCGCCAATCATTGGGAGGCTGGATTTCTATCTCTCCGGTATCTTCATTCTTGACTTTACGCGCGGGTTTGCGTACTCGACTTGTTTTCGACGGAGGGGAAAACGCAACAGTATTCTCGATTTCAGTCTTGATTGTCGTTTCGTTGAGAGATTGTTTCTTTATGGAAGTCTTTGGAGCAGAATTTCGCTTTCTTTTAAGACTCGAAGTTGAAGGAATGACATCTTCAATATCTGGAGTTGGCGATTTATCTTCATCCTTGATCGAAGCATTCAAAGCAAACCGAGATAGAGATCTTGTAGAACGTCTTGGTGAAGTGGACGTTGCATTGATTATCTTCGCAGTATCTTTCGATATTCTCGAGGTTCGCATGATGGGAATGTGAAAGATGAAGACCAAATTTTGGCTTCAATCTGGGGTTGAATCTGGGTGGCCATTTTGTAATATCGTAGTCCTTGATCTCCGGTAAGCTAGCACGAGAATGATGCGTCGGCTCGTGCTCAGGCGTGTTAATTGACAAGATTCGCTTACATAATTATCTAATTTTGTCCACCATCCCACCAATGAAATCTCTCTAGTTGGAAATCCAAAGCAAGAATCACAACACTCGTAGAAGGAGACTTAGGGTTGAATATATTTAAGTAAAGGAGTCTAATATGAAAGCTGAGAATATACTTACGTCAGGTATGATTGCTTTTCATTTCCGATAAAGTCACCCTCCTGAATTTACTCACAAACTCGCTGGTAATGATACACAATCTGGTTGCCATACCGGAGAGAAATGACTTTCCAAAGAATTTATCCGATCTTGCCCTTTCATACTTTCTGCAAAAATACTGATATGCATTTGGAGAACTGTATCCCCTATAATATCGTGTTTGTCTGAAAGGCTCTCGCACTTTGAAGTTATTGTCGCTCGTCATCTCCTGATAAGACGAGACCATCCAAGAGTGGAGCAAGTGCTCTTCATCTACTTGTCTTCATGGCTATAGATTTCAGAGGTTCGTATTGAGATATAATATCTCTCTAATTGCTAAGCATCAATATCATTAATTAAGCTAAATTCGTCCGGTTTATTGAACTGTGAATACTCAAGCGAGACCCCTAGTTGTCACTCTATCTTGGCATTACAGTTCGACATCCATACGAAATTTGCATACTTAGATACATTGCAATCAACCCTCCTCAATTTTCTTTTCTTTGAAAAATCGCATCACTTTTACTCTTAAGCCCCCAGATGCATTGCGATAACTCACACGGCTTTTTAGACAAAAGTACATCAAGGATTTACCAAGATTTATATTCTTGCCAGCCTAAAACACGCCAGTCCAATATCATGGGATCACCATCGAGCCCCTCAATTAAGGTGAGTAAATGATAGAATGACATTTCAATCGAATGTAAATCGTGGACGCATCATATTCGGACATTAATTCCCAGACTAACCCCTCTCCTTTTAAGTCACGCGAGCAAAACCCCTCATCACCACCAAAAGTCTGTATAGTCGGCGCTGGACTTTCCGGACTTCGATGCGCCGATATACTACTCCAACATGGCTTTGACGTTACAATCCTTGAAGGTCGTGATCGAATCGGCGGCCGGGTTCATCAAATAAACTTGCCATCCGGCCCATTGGTCGATCTGGGAGCAAATTGGCTTCACGGTAGCGACGATCAGCCATTGTTAGATATGGCCAAGAGTACCAATACGGAAGTGCATACTTGGGCTGAAAAGGGAATATGGTTTGGAGAAGATGGGAAGCCTCTTGCTGATGGAGATGCAATGATGAATGAAGTGTGGGAAATTATTCATGGGGCGTTTAAGTATTCGGAGGAAAATTCGGAGAGAATTGATCCTGATAAGAGTCTTTATGATTTTATAGAAGAGAAGCTTTTGGAAAAGTATCCCGATGATGCGGAGAAGAGAAGAGTTTTGATTCAATTTGCTGATATATGGGGAACTTTTGTCGGCAGTTCAGTGAAGAAGCAAAGTTTGAAATTCTTTTGGCTAGAAGAGTGTATTGACGGAGGTAAGTTATTTCTCATGGTTCCAAATTCTCAAAGCTCATACTTGCGACGCACACATATTGAAGTGTGATGTCATTTTCTGAGTGGCCGAACGAAATCTGAGTATAAGTGAACTAATCCATGGACTAGCAAATATTTTCGTCGCTGGAACATACAAGAACATCCTCGCTCAGGTCGCCAAACCAGCTCTGGAGAATGCAGAAATCAAATACTTAACAAAAGTAACTCGCGTGGAAACAAGTCCAGGGAATGTCACCGTATTCATCGATGACGGCAAAAGTTCAGAATTCGATGAAGTAGTAATGACCACGCCACTCGGCTGGTTAAAGAAAAACAAGCAAGCATTCCAACCTGCACTCCCCGCCCGATTTCTTTCGGCCATTGACTCTCTCGGCTATGGATGTCTCGAAAAAGTTTGCGCACTTCTTTTCCCTTTCCAAAACTTCAGTCTGACAATCTCCTAGGTCTACATAACTTTTCCCCACGCGTTCTGGACCAATCCCAACCTCCCTCCCTCCGCCCAAACCTTCGACGGTTTCACCCAATGGCTCGCGCCCACCTACACCAGCACCACCAATCCTCACAAATGGCATCAAGAAATCGTACCTCTCTCCTCATTCACCCCCGAGAACGCACACCCCACCCTGCTCCTCTACATCTACGGCTCGCAATCTCAACTTTTCGCGCAAACCCTCTCGAGACTGGGCACTCCGGCCGAAAAAGATGCATTCCTGATTTCCTTTTTCCAACCGTACTATTCCCTGCTCCCTAACTACGAAGAGGGGAATGCAGATTGTACCCCGTTGTCTTGTGTGGGTACGACGTGGGTCAATGATGATCTGGCGGGAAATGGAAGTTATACGAATTTTCAAGTGGGGTTGCGAGAGGGGGATGCGGATGTGAAGGTGTTGAGGGAGGGGGTGCCGGAGAGGAGATTGTGGTTTGCGGGAGAGCATACGGCGCCTTTTATTGCGTTGGGGACGACGACGGGGGCTTATTGGAGTGGGGAGGCGGTTGGGAAGAGGATCGTGGAGGTTTATGGGATGGGTGGGAAAGGGGAAAAGATGTGAAGGGGGGCTGGGGGTGGGAATATGAAGTGTGAGTGGTTTGTTTGAGATTATTGTAGGTACTTTGCAGATAGATTTTGTACTCGTGTTGTGTGTAGATTGTGTATAGGTATAAGTTATAAATGCTGAGTAGAAATTACCCTCAGATAAATCCACTTCTTCCCTTCTTACCTTCCCACATTCTCCTCCAAATAAACCAAATGTATTCGTTCATTCATTCATGGAATACAATACCCAATCTCCACCTTCCCCTCCCTTCCTTTCCCCTCTCATTCCTCCCAAACCTCAAATCTCAAATCTCGAACCTCGAACCCAAAAAAAACACATCCATCTCCATCTCCATCTCCATCTCCAAACAGCACTGAGATCGAAAAACATACACAACATCCCGCCCCACAATCCTGCATACCTGCATACCTACCTACATGCCGAAGCCGAAAAGGCCGCGTGCAGCGTGGTGAAGGATATACATATGTACATGTATATGTACCTACATGTATGGTGTATAAATATACGTATGTAAGTACACAGTAGGTCCCCGAACCTTTGAAAGAACGGTGAGAGTCACGAGCTAGAAGGGAGATGGGCTAGATTAAGTAGAGCAGAGCAGACCGCTGAATTGGATGGGATTTCTTGGTACGCGGTGGGTTGGTTGGAATTTGGTAGGAGGTGATGTGATGATGAGAGAGATCTAATGGTGAGGGGGTGAGGGAATTTCTTTTTATGTGAGCTTTGGGGTTGGGAGGTTGTGTATGTGTGTGTGGGTGTGTGGTGTTGAGCTTGGGATTGATTGTTTGGGGGGCTTGATTGAATTGAGACTGTTGAGTTGAGATGATCTGTCTAACTTAATCATCTCTCTATTCACACCACAACCTAACAAGCAACCTGTGACAGGACCGATCCCATTCATTTATTCATTGCAATCAATATTAAATAGTTATTAAATTTTAAACATCAAATATTAACTTTCTCTTGACACCAATTCCATACGCGTCTTTCTCATTTTATGCAATCAATCCCAATCCCAATCCCAATCCCAATCCCAATCGCAATCGCAATGCCAAAGTCCAAAAATCATTCATAATCGAGTCTCGACCGTGCGTTGCTCCCTCATCTAAGACACCATGTTCGCATCGTTTATCAAAGTTTAGGTTTGTACAGTTGTACAGTTGTACAGGTGGACTGGGGTGGGTGATACAGTTATTGATGTTAGGTAGATGAAGTAGATGAAGTAGATGAAGTACGTTGTTGTTCAAATAACTACTAGCACTAGGTATGTTTCTCTACCACCGTGGTGTTGGTTTTGATGTGCGATGGGGAATTGTTTGTGTGCTGGTAGATATACTCTGTATCTGGGTAGATGTATATTTCATGAATGTGAAGTTTGGAATCTGAATCTGAATCTGAATCTGAATCGGATTTCACATTCATCAGTTGAAGGGGTTCATCCAATATTTGGTTGACTGAACAACATGGCATGTATTTATTTGGATTGATTTGGATTGATTCTATTGATTGTATTTATGGTACTTATGGTATTACTACCATGTGATTTCGTGCTCGCTCCATCAAACTAGTGGACAGAAATGATAGCTGATAGCTGATAGCTGACTCGTAACGCGTGATCTTCATTCATGATGTGTATTCCATGTCTCGGGTTTCTCGTGATATATTTACCCAAGACTTGGATTACAAACACCCAAGCTTTTCAAGGGAATGAATGAAGGAAGGAAGGAAGGAAGGAAGGAAGGAAGGAGAGAGGGAAAGAGGGAAAGAGAGAAAAAGGAAGCTGGTTTGACCGACTTCTTCATCTCCCCCTTAATTTTTCTTTTTTCTCTTCACCCCAAATTTGATGATATATTTTTTCGCTCTTAGTTACACGGCACCGAGTACAATGGACAAGCATTATTGTACCTATCTTCACGTAGTTCGAGTTCTAGCAATTCTAACAGGGAACAGCTGTTCCATGACGAACTTTGAATGGTTATTTTCAGGTATTGATTTTGGACTAAGGTATGTGAATGGATATGAATGTATGTGGATGGATGTGAATGTATAAGAATGGATGTGAAATGTACAAGAATGTAGATTAATCTCGACTTATGTATCCTAATCTACACCAATCTCATCCTCATAAGCCAATCACTCATCGATCGTACCTGATTAAAAGAATGTGAACCTGGTGAACCCCAATATGATCTCTCTCAACCGTGTCAACCGTGTCTACCGTGTCTACCGTGTCTACCGTGCCTTTCCATGCTCCATGTACATCCGACCGATGTACCTTGGATAAAGATGCAATGCAATGCATGAGTAATTCCCACAATACTGACAATACCATGCGACAGATGGTCCGTATCTCCAAACCAAAAAGTATCCAAATTACTTGGTAAACCAACCTCTTCTTCTTAACAATCACAAGATTCGTAAGATTCGCACGATTCACAAGATTCACAATCATTTCTATCCTCTCTCCCTCTCCCTCGCTCTCTTGTTTCTTCACCGTTTCCTACTTTAGTATACCCATCCTTCTTCCTCTCCTCTCCTTTCCTTTCCTTTCCTTTTCGTAAAACATTCACAAAAGACATTCACAAAAAACCCCCCTCATTCACCGGAAACTACGAGTACCTATTCTAGATTATATAATGAATACAATGGAATAAATAAATCCGCGACCATGTTATCAGGAGAGTACAACACTCCACCAAGGAAGCACAACTTCAAACTTTACAATTCAGAAGCCAAAGTTCAACCAACAACCCTGAAACCCTGAGATCCCGAAACTCCTGTTCCTGTTCCTGTTCCTGTTCCTGGACCTGTACCTGTACCTGTACCTACTAGGTATTCATTCTTCTTCTTCAGCCAGCCAGAGGGACAACGCAGCCACTTTCTCTAGCTTCCCATCTAGTCTGCACACCAAGAAAATAAAACGCCCGCATTATGGCACATTTATCAGATTTAATCGACCACATTCCAATATCGGATGAACAAGAACGTAGCACACTGAAATGTTGTTGTGGTCGCAGAGAGTGCGCATTTCTCCTTCACAATGGCGAGGTCTTGGATAAGTTGGAGGGAGATGTGACATTAGCTGCTCAAATGGGTCAGGTATGAATGATTTCTTTCCATCTGGTTTCTCAATTTTCTTCTTGTGTTGATGTTACCATTGATCTTTCTCCATTCCTCGACTCAATCTTTCTTCCTTTTTTCCCTTCCCTTCCCTTCACATCGTCAAACCTCAGGGGAAATTAAAGGTAGCAGAGATTTTACTTGGGGGAAGTGGGTACTGTGACCTTGGTTCTTGGATTATTTACTTTTGGCCTCGATTTAAATTAATCTAATCTTCTTTCTTTGTTTACAACCCCGCGTTATCGTACGCGCTTATGTATAATTAAATGGATGCGAAGGAGTGGGGGCGCGGGAAATAATTGTTAGGAAGATGAATCAATCATTGACTTTTGCTCTGCAGGCTTTGTTAGAAAGACATGAACATTATATGCTCGATGCGGAACGAGAACGAGCAAAGATGACGGCGAAGATCGAGCAGTTGGAAGTGGATAAGAAGGAATTGGAAATGAAAAATGAAAAGACGATCGAGGAGAACAAGGCGCTGCTAGATCAACTCGAAGGTCTGAATGATAGTTACGAGGAATCCGAAGTTCAGATCAAATTGCTCGAGTCAACGTTACAAAGTACGCGTACCGAAATGAAACGTCTCGAAACGTTAGCTTCGAGAACATATCAACTAGAGAGAGATTTGGCAATCTTGGAGGAGGAACAAGAAACGTTACGAAAAACCATTATACATACGGCTGCCGAAGAACGTACGGCGATATTGAGATGGAAGAGAGCGGAACGAGGACTGTGTGATTTACAGGATCAATTGGAGAGAATTGAACGAGAAGCACAAGAAGAGAGGGAACGACATGTGGAAATTTTGGGTCGTATGGAGAGACAACGGACGGTTGAACGAGAACTGGATACGGCTGCCTGTCGCTTGAAGGGTGCTGCTGCCGCTACATCAGGCAGAGGCAAGCATGGTACCAGTGTTGTCTCGCATTTTGTAAAGGATATTCTACAGGATAATGCGAATTTACAACTTGGGATAGTGGAGTTAAGAGAGATGTTGATGAATTCGAATGATGAAGTACAAACATTACGAGAACAATTATTGATGCATCAACCGATGTGTTCGGAGGATGTTGACAACGTGGCTCAGCAGCGGACATTAGGGGCAGAACTTGCGCCAAGCGAACAGGATTCCGAACAACGACTACAGGAACCACAACTTATTTCCCAAGCGCTTCACATCCATCACCATTACCATATACCAAAGAGAGACGAAGCGCGCAAGCCGAAAAAGAAGCGAACTTCTTTGAGTTCTGGTATTTTCCCTCCACTCACTCGAAGCCCACAATCTCCACGAATCTCTAGAGGCGCAGAAAATGCTATATTGGCTCAAACAGCAGTCACCGTCCCAAGTCCTATCAATACGAATCATCGATGGTCAGTTCAATCGAGTCAACTGTCAGAATTTGCTCCTTCATCTGTGCCATCATCTCCACAATCTATGTATCGAAGTAGTGCTCTATTCGATCGAAGTTTCGATATTGATTCATCGCGTCCGACATCGCCTACCTCGAGTATTGACCCATTATCGCCCCGAGTTCATCCTTCATATCATAGAAAGCGACCATCTGAAGTTTCAACTCGAAGCTTTTCTGCCATTTCTAATTTTCAACCTCATAATATAATTCACGAAGAGGAGGATGACGATGATTCTCATGATATTTCAGGCCTGCAATTTACTGGAGTTCCCTCTCTCATGGATGATTCTACAAATCCTACCACTTCGGATGTTTCTGATAATACGATTGATGAGTGGATACCTCGTCAATTTGGTCCTAGGTTACATCGTTCTTCATCTCATGAATCGATTGTTTCAATTTCAGGCATCGATATTCATACATTAAAAACTCGGCCGTCACAATTAAATATGACTTCGGTCGGATCATTAATAAGACCACAATCTAGACTTTCAACTCCTACAATGACGTACTCTACCGAAACTATTACTGGCGCGTCTATGATTACAGCTCGACCTACTTTATCTCGAACTGGCCATGATAGCACGAGTTATCTTCGTTCCAACATTGGACACTCAAACTCACCGAGATCAACAAGTAATGATCGAAGTTCCATCCGATCCAGTTCATCTAACGAAGGCAATAACAGCAGTAATGGTCTAGGAAAGAAAGTCGGCGGTTGGGTCTTTGGTCGCTGGGGAATGTCTCCTGCGAAATCAACAAATGATCTTAGAAGTTCCTCGAACGCTCATGTACCTGTTCCTCCACCGACTATTCGGGCTGTCAGCACACCATCTATTTCTATAACGCAAGAGCCTTTCAGAGCTATTTTGGGCAGAGCGGCGGGGATCAATCAGAAAGGGCCGATTCCGGGGTTTAGACAAACGGAAAAAGCGCCTAGTAAGGTGGTGCCGGATTTGGTTGATAGAGATGCTTTGGCGGAGGTTTTGGAGGAATGATGATGATACCTAGGTATTGAGAGTCTTGGGTGGATAATAGAGGGAAAGATTGGAGTTCAACATGATAATATGGGATCGGAGTATGGATATGGATGGATCGATCACCTTTAATATTTATCCTGTGATGGGGAGTTTCTTTTGTTAATTTTCTTTGTTGAATTTAGAGACGGGATTTTATGGGTATGATATTATAGAGTGGGTCTTTTTTCTTACCATTTTTCTTTTTATTTATATATAATTTGCAGGGCGTTTGGTGGGATTATTGGTTAGATTTTGGTTGGGATGGACTGGTTTTGTATGGATACCCTATTTGCGTTTGCGTTTGGTGTGTATATTTTATGTTTCTTGTCTTTTTCTTGTCTTTTTTTTTTCGGAGGTTGCATTTGGTAGTCGATTATTTGATGTGAAATTGGATGAGATGGGGTGAGATGAGATGCGATGCGATGGAGTAGGTTGTATTAGAAGTTGAGATCAGATCAGAGGGTGTGGTATGGTGTGGAATGGAATAAATAGGCGGGAATAAGAGGAAAGGAATGAAATAGGATTGAACAAACAAATGGGATGGAACCGGAATATTGTATTGGTCTGGCGACTTATTTGTGGATGGGATGTTGAGTGTTAGATTGTAGTAGGTAGGTAGTCAAGAACTAGGTACTCGGTGGGTAATTCATAATCTTCAAATTTAGACGGTTTGGTTTACTTTGGTTTACTTTGGTTTCATCTGATCTGATCTAATCTAATCTGATCTTGTTATCGTAGCGGCATTAGGTATCCTACTCAAAACCTATCTACCTTTTAGGTGGGTAGAGTAATATAATAGCGTTGAATAAATATAATCTCGAAATTCGAAATGTGTATATTTTCTCCATCTAGGTAGCTCTGTGTTTATGTAGCTGTATGGTTTTTGGGGGGTGGAGGCGGGAGGGGGAGTTTCTTTAATATCTAAATCATTCTGAGAAAGAAGTACTAGGTATCTCGACAGGTAATTTAATTGTGATTAACTATTTTTCTCTTTTTCTACTTCTCAAGCAGTAGTTTGGATTCTGGTCTGGAGATAGAAAGGGAGGGAGGGAGG
>PQXK01000090.1:0-140649 GCA_004786245.1 Botrytis hyacinthi | reverse complement strand
ATAGATTTATTTTGAATTAGAGTTTATAATTATATTTAAATTTAAATAAAGCTATTCCCATATTCATTTATTCAATTATTCAAATAACAGTAGCAAACTGAAAATTCGAATTACCCTACCTAATTTATACACGTACTATACACATACTTCATTTCCTTTCATTTTGATAGATTCTATAGTGAATTTGATATACAAATTATAAAATCACAAATCAATAATCTATTCTTTTTGAAGTGAATTACTATTATTATGGAATCTGTGGTAACACGAAGAGCGGATTATTTCAGTGGATTCAGCGCGGATTTTGCAATCAAACGAGCCCTAAGCTAGTATCAATCTAAGGCTATTCCTTATTCTATGTTTTATATTCCATATTCCAGGTAGAAGACTTTCCAATTCACAATTACCCAATCATGCGTCCAAGGACTGTTCCGTAGGGGAAAACGTTTGTTTTGAAGTGGTTGGACTTCCATATGTGATGATGAGAATATTAAGAAGAATCTCGAATGATCAATAAAATACATTGACGATCTGTTCCGTTTGCTCAAAAGCTGAACTTTGTGTGTGGATCAGGCCATATTCTGCTTTAAGCTTCACTCTCTTCCATTTCTTTTCTACCATGGACAGCAAAACAAGCAGAAGCAAAGACATGTACATTACACGTATGTATTTAATAACTTTTCCGGAGCCACTCTGTTATAGCTCAGGACAATCTGTTGTCCGGCCTCATTTCATCAATCATCCAAGACTTGAGACCTGTCCATTGTTTTGGACAAACATTTTTCTATATCTATCTCAAGGAGCTACCCAATTAGATAATCGACATGTCTGGATTTGAGATTGCCAAAATGACTTTAGGTGGGGCCTTTTTTCACTCGCAGCTGTAGTGTTTTGGGATGAAGTTTTCAAGCGTATGGCGAAATGGGAACTCTTCATTGTTGTACTTCAATGTAGACTCCCTCACAATACTCAAACCATCATTCCAACATCCAGAAAGGGTGGAGCTGGTTTCCTACTCACTCAATGACGATATTCTCACATACTTAATTGGCGAAATGTGGGCGAAGATTCGAGGAGCAGTCAATCCGGCAAATTTTTCTTCTGGATGGAAAAGAGCATACAGTGATCATTCATATAGGCGGAAATCATTTATATAGATATCAGGACTGTCCTAGACGACCAGAGAATCTATAATCTCTAATTACTTTGATATTTGAGACCATGAATACTCTTAAGATATCAAGTAGACCTTGAACACTTAAAAGATTGAAATATTGACCCTCTTTAAATCCGTGTCAAGTCTCTCGATTAGAGTTTCATATGACCAACTTTCATACTAGGAGGTAAATCCTCCTCTCTAGTCCCCCAATCACTTTCCGTATCTCCTAGAAACAATTCCAACGTCTGTCCCTCGGTGAAGAATTCATGCCCACTGTGTTACATCAAATTAGCATTACTTTCCAAGTCTCACACGATTGGGGGATAACTCACATCCAACTCTTATTCCACACCACTCCATCCACCTTCGCACTCTGTACAAAAACATTCCTCACACCTCCATCCCATCCGACGTTCTTGATCGTACTCTTTTTCCCATTCTCATTTGTAAAACTCAGAGATTCGAAAAAGGGCGGGATGATAAGATAGACATTTTGTCCAGGGTTGGGGAACAATCCCATCATTGAAAATGCAGCAAATGAGGCCATGGCGCCGGTATCGTCGTTTCCAGGTAGTCCAGTGGTTGAGGTATTGAAATAGGCGGGTATGTACATATGGGCACGGGATGCTGAGAGGTCAGGACGACCAGCGTACTAGCAAGGGGTTAGCGGTGCATGTAACTGATAGAGGGAAGACGAACGTGATAAAGAAACACTGTCAAGAAAGAAGGTTCATTCCCGATATCCGTTAAACCGCTAGTATGCAAATAATCGAGACGAGCGATGAAGTTCTCTGGCCCACCAACTAGATCGATTAGAGTCGCGATATCATGCGGTACGAAACTATTAAATTATCAGTAAAGAACACCACACCAAGAGAGAAGATACCCACAATTGATACTCCCAAATACTATCCTCAAAAGTCTCCTGTGGATTACTTGTTAAACTGCAGAAGGAATCCAACGGACTACAAAGAATTGGATCCTGATATCCCCACGTCCCGTTTAAATATTTCGGTTGAAAGAACCCTGTAAATCCTGTATCTACACCATTAATAGACGAAGTTTGATCTTCTTTCCACAGATTCTGCCAATTTGTCGCGCGATGCAAGTATTTCGTATATTCGGGTTTCCCTAAACCTCTCCCAAGGGTCGAGATACAGAAATCGTTATATGAATACTCTAACGTCCTAGAAATACTTCTCGAGTTCGTGCCGAAACCTAAGAAATCATAATCGAGGTAGGGTATATAGTTCAGGGCTTTCCATGACATGAGACCACCACGGCCTTCGTTGGACCATTCTAGTGGCTCGTTTTCTGCATCGTTTACCACAGCTTCATAAGCTAGTTGCCAGTCTATGCCTGTGAGATTCTTCACGTATGCATCGGAGATAACATTGTCGGCGTTCGAACCACCTTGAGTAAACCCTTTACAGAGACTCATACGACAATCTGGAAGCCAGCCAAGCTTCTGGTAAGTATCGAGGAGACTACGGATCATTTCTGATAGGGCAGATGGATCGATGATAGTGAGAAATGGGAGCTGAGATCTGAATGCATCCCATATACTGTTAAAACATTAGCACTTCTTGTTTCAACCTAATTAGCCTGACTTCTTACCAGTAGAAAGAATCAAAGTATGGTTCGCTACTTTCCCATAAGGGATTTTCCCCAGTATAGTTTTGCGGGGACATCATAGTCCTATAAATTGCACTATAGAAGTTGGTTAATGGTGAATTATCACTACCATTACCAGGTTGTATGGTCACAACACTCAGTTTGTCCCTCCATGCGTTCTCGGCCGTCTTCTTCAGCCTAGCAAAGTCCCAATCAGGAATTTCCTTTTCTGCATTCTGGCAAGCTTTATCCGAACTAATGAGACTAACGCCCACTCTAGCGCTAATAGTTCTATCAGTTAGTGCTTGAAAGCGAACAAATCCTCCAGCTTGAATGTAGAAGAGATTTATGCCTCTTGTGACGAATAATTCCTTTGGTTGTGTTCCTGCTCTATTGTTGACCCAAATTCCAGTGTCCAGGATACTTGCTCCGGAAAAGTCAACGCAAACATATGACATGTATGAGCCACCACCGAAACTTGGAATGAAAGTCCCATTTGCTTTGATACGCCCATCGTCAGCCACGCTAATGGTTGCGTTTTGTCTACTGGCACTCAAATCCGTCAGATCCATGAGAATGAGCGGGCTTAAAGCCGTCCCATTCGAAGATTTTTCTACTGGAAAATTGAAGTGATAAAGAGCAGCATGCTCTGAAACTGTCATCTCGGCATGAATGCCATTTGTTAGGTTTAATCCAAAATATCCCGGCGTGGCCACCACAGAATTCAACACATATGGCGTAGCTCGATCTGTGATTAAGAATGTGCAATTGTCAACCACATCATTAGGGCAGTACGATGGAAACAAGGGGAAGTTGCCCAGGGAAGGATTTCCTCCTGTACCAGAATCATGCATATGTGAGAACCCAGTTACATTGCTGCCATCAGTTGAGAATCCAGCGGTATTTTGGCCGTCAACATCAGCGACCGCTTTAGCCATTCCATATGGAAGAGTAGCACCGGCAAAAACATTCCCACCATTGTCAGTGCCGATGAGTTGGTTGACATACTGAAGTGGGTCGAATGTACTCGAAATTGACGTTGTATTAATGGTGCTCCATTGAGCTATTGCAGGAGATGACAGTAAGAGGGCAATAGAAGCTTCCAAGTATTTTCCAAGTTTCATATTGAAGAACAACGACAAACGATAAGACAGGTGTTCATAAAACTGTTTGTAAACGGGTGAAGACATGCCACTGTTATAAAGTTCAAGTATTTGTTTTCAACGCGGGGTTATCAACAACCACATTCGTATCCTTGATGCAGTGCTACATCAATCAATGCGAGAGCCTAGCAAGTGCATTGTGATATCAAGACCTTCCTATAAAGGGTTGGAGCGACGACAATCTAAGATCGTCATTTGGATTTTGGGTGTAGCGTTTGACATGGATTGGCACGCGTCTAACATGTGATGTGTACAAGTAATGATGCATCGAGAATGTGGTTTCATTCTCAGGGACCGCAAGAAAGGCTTTTATTCATTCCTCAGAATATGCGAATTGATTCGATAGCAACTCAGAAAGCAGGATTATATTCAAACGTTAATATCTAATCGCGTTCAAGAGGGATGCATGGCTCTAACTTAATGTTTTAGAGTCTGAGAGAAAACCATCATACCGAGGTTTTGCTGTAAATTTATATTTCTTTAATATTAGGTTCACATAGCAACTTATCTCATTGATATCATTTCCCATAAGTAGAGTATGATTTGATGTTCTAATACTGAGAAAAAGAATGAAGAGTTTCGGCTTCATTTTTTCATTGATTGAGAAAAGATAAAGATATAAAAGAGGAGGAAAAGCAAGGGAGTTGAAAAGGTAAAAGAATGCTCCTAAAACAAGGTACGTCTTACATGTATACTAACTAGAATTTTTAGAGAATACAAAACTCCCCATCTGCTTGCTACGTAGGTACTCTGTATAGATTCATTGCTCCAAGGAATCTCGAGCGCTGTGTCGTGGCCCTCATAATCTTAACTCATATATTGAAATCTTCATATTGCAACCAAAACCCGTACTTGGTCCAGACATTTTCCAGAATCAATTGCAGAGGAATCCTATTCCTTAAACCCAACTGTTTAACATCTCAAACGCAGTATTAAATATTTGAAGTCGATGTGATATCTTTAATAGTAGGTTTATCGACTCAGGTAAATCCATCAGTGCTTTAATATTCTGTGAATTGGTTGCCTCAAATCGTTTTAAAGTTTCGACTTGTAAATTATTCGAATGTTTGAGATCCTTCAATATTGAACGTCACTAATATCGAGTATTAATATCGGTCATGAGTTTGAATATTGTCATATATATGGATTTCTCTCCATTAAGAATGGCATAGAGATGAGGGATACGGACTACGGCATATGGGCATACAGCATAATTAGGTATTGATGTGACATGAGACTACCCGATGCCAACTGTGGAAAATTGCTTTCAACAAGTCAAAGACTGATGAATATTTACAAGACTTTGTATGCATTTTCAATACCAATAGTTTTAATCGAGCGAAGGTTAGAAAAGTCACAGGTTCAAAACTTTGATTGATTGAATTCAAGATGATACTTTTTTCACGTCCACGTTAACCGTAATAACAAATGGGGTATAATGAAAAGCAAAGTGCTTCAGGACGAGCTTTTATTTATATGTGATACACCATATAGCCCAAACCCCGTAAAGATTTCCCATTCCCAGACCATGATGTAAATAATTTACTCGTCATCTTCTTCCTCATCGGCCTCAACAGTGGTTTGTGCGATACGGTCCAAATCACGTTGTCCGGATTGAGTGATACGACGACCTCCCTTCTCCTCATCTTGCTCCAAAACACCGATCTTCTCGAGGGATTGCAAAACGTGACGGTCGACAGATCCGGAGGCGTTAACGTGGTGGGATGGTCTGGAACCACGGTTCTTGGTTGAACCGTGGACCTTGGTGAGACGGCCAACACCGACGGTTTTGCGGAGGTAGATGTGACGGGCGTTGGCAGCAGCACGAACGTAGTACCAGTCGATAGATTGAGGTGGGAGCTCGTTGGATGCGCTGGTCTTGACGGTATCAACCCAACCTGCAGTAGGAAGTATCTTCGTTAGTGATTTGTAATTGTCGAGCGCATGCCTGCGCGAATGTGTAAATCAAGGATGGAGATGCATGATTCAGTACGTACCTGGAATTGGGAGCTTTCCTTGTCTCTTCAAGAAAGCAGCATATGCATCAATGAACTTTTGAGCCTGAATTAACCCGTCGAATCAGCATAATTCCGTCAGCGGAGATCTTTCGACCCCCTCACACCTGCTCATTTATCGACGAGAGAAGGTAGTTTGCGAAGTTTTCAAGATTGATCAAATGGGTTGGTGTAAATGATTGAAATTCCAATTCGCTGTCGCAAATCGAGATCTCAAGTTCATTCCTTTCCAATTTCACAGCTTGTAGAATTGTGTATACTTACGTCAACATCGCGAACAGTGACACCACCCATTTTTGCGGTATTTGGTAATATGTTCGAAGGGTTTGTCGATGAAGTTCTTTGGGCGGAATGGAAATTGTCGTGGTTCGAAGTTTCGAAAAGAGATGTTGAATATGAAAATTATCCAAAGTGCGGGCAACAAAATTACGCGAGGGGAGACTTTACCAAAAACAGACTAGTTTCAAAATATCGGACTTTTCTGTCTCGGCTTCCCGATCCCATCTATCGCATCTCGTATGGACTTTGCTATGTTTATCCGAATCACCCGAGCCGGAAACAATAATTTAGAGTTCGATAAAAAATGAAGCTTAATTGATTGAATTGTGATAAGAAAAACTCGATGTTGCATTTACCTTAATCTTAATATGTAAACCTTAAAAGCTTGATTTGAACGATTAGGTCAAATCCGGTCGTATCTGAGACTCAAATTGTAATATCATGCCATCTAGAATCTAGAACGGGTTCGATATCTTTGCCAATATTATTCTTATTTTGGCTTGAATGATGCTTCAAAATGTACAGGTTGTATGGCGTCCTAAAATCCTATGCAATCATTGCCCAGAGCCAAATGCAATGAATGGCATTAACTCTAGCAATGAATTGTCGAACTTCCGAACCATTGTCCAACCCAAAGGCATCGAATCTGGTCAACGTTCATATCCAACTGCGATTTTCAAAAGCCCATGTTTCAAAGTTTCCGTGAAAATCGAGTATCTGAAATCAACCACGCAAGTTGTGTTACATTTAAAGCCAAATCATGTGCTATCATGTTATCGTAGATAGAAATTGAGTTATAATCACTATACCTGTTGTTCTAACATAAGTTTATATCTATCTAGTATCCAGAGCTCATGGAGTCATTAGGCCATGAACTAGCTATAAGGGACAGCTCTTATCAATGTTTATGTTCTACTATCTCGTCGAGCATTTTGGAATGTTCCACTTGTCGGAGAGTGAGGGAAAAAAATCAAGTCATACTATGATGTAGCCAGTGCATAAAATCTTTTTATATGTATACATACTCCGAATGTTCTAAAAATATTCGTTGAAAGGGAAATTATTTACAGAGTTCCTTCGCATCCATCTAGATGCAATTCTTTCAAGGGCACTATCATGTGTCTGGACAGATTCGCATGTCCTCATTCAAGGATTTATTTAAGCGATACGGAGTAGGCACTCGTCTTGAAGACAGCATTGCTTCCTATTTTACATTAGTTTATCGCCGAATCAGATGAGTTAGGGGGTGAACTTACCAGTGAATGGCTCGGTACCAGCTTGAATCGTTGTGAGATATTGGCTGGCTGGGTATCCTTGGCTGGAGGTCAAGTATGTAAGGAATGTCTTCAAGTCACCAGAGAAGCTATTGACTGTGCTGGAAGCGACGAAGGAATAGACTCTGGTGGCACCGTTGAGTCCAGAGTAGAGTTTCCATGACACCCCAGCGATGGTTGGGGTTGCAACGGGTGACCCGGTAGCTGAAATTGGTCCTGCACCACCCTAATAATCGTTAGTTTCCGCAACCTACTCAAATCAAGAGAAAATGTGATGGTAATGGAAGACTCACAAGAGCACTAAGCCAGATCATGATCTCATAGTTCGCGCTGCCAGTACCAGTAGTTGAGGAGAACAAATCGTAGGAAACGTCAGCAACGATGTTAGAGCCAGTATAGCTAGAAGGGTTCATGATCAGCTAGGTTCATTGAACAGATATGAAGCAACTAACCTCCATTTCCAAGTAGTTGGGATGGTCGAGATAGCAGAAACCTGCTTAGCTGCCATATTAAGCCCTACGTTTGCATAAGACTTGACTTGGGAAGACCCTCCTGCCCATGACCAACTAGTGGACCAGACAAGAGTATTGCTCGTGTCTGAAGTGACAGTTGAGCATTGAGAACCAGTAAAACCGGTAATATTCCAGAGATTCTGGAAGACGGTATAAGTGCCAGTTGCAACAGTATCCCATTGGCCACACATTGTTGTAGCCCGCTTCTCAAGAGTAGGAGTAGGAGTAGGAGAGGCAACAGCAACTGTTGCCAGGACTAAAGAAACCAAGGACTGGGTGAACTTCATGGTGATAGGAGTGAAAGGTAAGAGAGTTAGAAGTGCGTGGAATGCTGAATGAAGGAAACAGAGAGCGAGCAAGGCTTATATTTATATAGAACCCATCACAAGTCTCATGGTACAAGCGCTCACTCGTGGAAACATTGAGCGGGATAATAGGGGACATTGCCCAAGTAGACCCTGCGCTCAGTAGATTGATCAAACCTAAGAAAATCGCAACATGCAGTTATCTGCACGGGGACTAAGATTCTATTGTGGTACAGCTTCGGTATCTAAGGACCTTTGAATAGACTCCCTGATTTACGGAGTATATCTAGGGTGGCTTGTGGCTGCTTGACAGCCAAGATGCTCTCCACTTTTTTGCTAATGAGCATTTGAAATTAGGCGATTTGTAATTATGCAAAGTACAATAAAAATAAAAATAGAACCCCCGGAAAATTCCTTGAAGATTGACTGCCCCATTTACATCTATTCCATTCACTTAAGTGGTTGAAAATCACATAATAATATCTTAGCATAATAATTTACAATAACCAAAAAGCAATAGACCATGCAATCATAGAATTTGCTCAACTCAAATTGAGTTATCGATTAAACTATTAATACGAAAAAATCTTCTTCGGAGGGAAACAAAGGTAGAAGAGTCGAAAAGGTTATTCAATTCACTAACCATTTGATGTCCGTTAAAATGGGTCTCATTCGGCATCCAGGGACCAGAAGCTTGAAGCCGCACTTTGGCAATTCTGGCTAATACCGCAGGAAACGTGGATAAAGTCGTACAACCTTGACATTTACTAGGGAACAGATCTCATGACTTACCCCGGATTCTTCAAGAGAGGCGAATAGTGAAGATTATGCCTAAACTGGACTGACGTTTATAATGATGAATGATTCCCTTCGTGGTAAAATTCCTCCATGTCTGACAACTGCAGTAGTGCAAGAATATGAGACGACCCATTCTCGAATCCTTACTTACTCGAGACTCGAGAGAGGTTGATTTGGCACAAAAATACATCTCAATGTTCACATATTCTGGTAAGCTGTACCACTAGAGCTTCTCAACGAAACCTAGTTCCATCCTGTCTGTCAAGCGATGTTCGCAGACCATGAACTCAGCGCGAAAGCAATCCGAAATATGTCCTCCAATTACAATCTCCAAAAGAAGTTGTGCACTCGGGACCACGCTTAGATTATTTTCATAATTCTCTTCTTTGCTGTAGATTCAGTTGTACGGTGATGATCTGTTTAAGTCATACGGCATTGCGCTCGAAACTAGAGTAAGCTGCTTTCAGGCGTTCAGTTGATCCAGAATTTAGATGATTGCGAGGGTTTCTTGAATTGCAAAAGATCAGAAATCAACTTGCATCATATGCGAAGCACCAGACAAATGGTGGAAATGTAGAAGAATACTTTTCAGCTCAAAAAAATATCGACTTGATCTTACCTGACGAGAACCTACAAAGGGACACCTATAATTACATCCAAATTATCTGTAGGATGAATGTTGGGTTGGGTCATAGTGTCCCTTAATGATATTATGATTCGAATGTGCTCTGTAGAATTGTCATTGAATAGAGAACGTGAATGTGGCATGAAAAGGCGGTGGGGGTGCTCTTCATCAGGTGACATAACCTTATTCACACGCTTGGGACTCCAGCGGCTCTGGTCTCCACACTTCACCCCAACTTTCCCTCGAGGAAATCATCAGATTCAATATCGCATTGCATCATAGAAGCGCGATAACTTTCCTTTCATATCTTCCTAATTGGAAACATTGAAGAGAGTCGCGTCTCTGAATACATCAAATTATTCAAGAGAAACTGTCGATCGTATTAGATGGAAAAGATCAAAGAATCATCGATATCGCGCAGAGTACAGTGACCATTGCGACAAGTTGAATAATTTAGCAGAAGTACATCTTGCTGAAATTTCAACATCGACAATGGCACCTGCGGCATCAGTCGCTCAGGCGACTAACAAAGTTAAACGGCCTATGTCTATTCAAACAAACGGCATCAATTCATCGACTTCGTCTCCATCCCCATCAATGTCCGCTGGAAGACTACCATCCGGTTCCAAAAATTTCCAAAACCCAACTACAACAAATGGCACTGGAAGCTCTTCGGGAGCTCGATCTACGAATCGAAATCGCTCGGGGCACACACTTGGTCGAGGAATGAAGAATAATAGTGCAGGTATAAGATCTGGCAGTGTTGCAGAGGAATTCGTCATACAACAAGTTGCGCAATCACAACCATATGGTAAACCTCTTGTTACATGCAGTGGCTCATACACATACTAAAATCTCCTAGTCAAAACTGAGCACTATATTCTTCATAAATACCGCAAGAGCCCTCCATCCCTGATCATACACCTTTACGCGACGCATTTTCGATTCGATCAACAACAAAACAGTTTTTCTTATACTTCTCCAATGAGAGTACTCCTGGATCACCTCAGACAGAAAACCATACCTCATGAGTTGGTGGATTATTTTATACTGAACGAAGTAGCTTTCTACGAAGGTTGCATGATTGTCCAGATCCTCGATCACAAATCTGTCGCTCCCCAACAACCTTCATCTCAACCGAAGGAGGGGAGCAAGGAAGGTGTTTCGATTCATACACTCAGTAGTTATATTACACCGTCCCCATATGCGTCGTACCCTCGACCCGACCTAGATAAAATTAGAGCATCAAAAGAACAAAGTAACGATGGCCCCACGAAATCAAGGACATCTGCTCAGCAAGATAAGGAGAATATGCCTGCGCCGGGCACCTCGAACGATCCCCAGAAAAATAAAACAGTCCCTGCACCAGCAAAACTTAAAGTGACAACGTGCGTGCTGTTTCCAACACCTATTAGTACCTATGTCGAAATTGCTCGTAATTCGACTGCACCTCATACACCAGATATGGACAAGCGCCAAGAACGTTCCGAAGGAAGTACATCAGCTACATTAGCGCAACCACCTACACCACTTGGAGCTGTCCCACCAACTCCCGGCTTAAATATGCCACCAGCCGCGAAAAGATTGAAAATGGCTAAATCTGAGTTTAATTGCGGCAATATATACGCAGCAGAAGCTCAGATTATCCTAGCCACTACAGCCCCCTTGGCTCTTGAGCCTGCAAACAGTGCAACAGAATGTTCACGGCTACTAGAATCATTAGCTCACCCTATGCACTTAGAGAAGCCTCCTCAGCCCAAGTCCCGTAAAAGAACAGTCGCAGAAATGGCTGCTGATGAAGCGCTTGCTGCAGATGAACAACGCTATATGCTCATTTTGGACGAACAACGTTTTGCAACTGTTGCCCGGGGCGCCGGAGGTATTAATGTTGCTGATGGTGCTGGCCAGGCTGGTGGTGGATTTGAAGCCCGATTTGAGAAATTTAATGCTCTCACTAATATCAGAAAGGATATCGAAGACAAGAAAGCCTTGAAGAAGGCAGCGGAAGCAGAGGCCCAACGAAAGTCTAAGGCAGAGGAAGAGATTCAAAGGAAACAGGAGATGGCCGAAGCTCGACAAAAGGAGATAGAAAGACGTCAACTTTTGGCGGCAAGACAACAGGCGCAGCAACAAGAAGCTCAACGACGCGCCGTAGCTCAACAGCAGCAGCAGCAGCAGCAGCAGCAGCATTCACAGGCTTTGCAGGGTATGCCTCCTCAAACGCAAGGTCCTCATGCACATCCATCTCAACCCAATGGAATTGTCTCAAATGGTATGCAGGCGCAACGGTTCCACCCTCATCAAGGTACCCAGGCCCAAATGTCTTCACCAATCGTTCGAAATGGAACTCCGCACAGCCAGGCATCGCCGACAGTCAATAACGGTATCGGCAATAACCCAATGCAACACTCTACGTCGAGCATGGGTGGCAGTCCCCCTCGTCCAGGCTCTGTTGTTCACCAAAATCATCCTGCACCCATTGCAGCTCATGGTATGGTGGCTCAAAGAAGCCAGCAAAGCCATGCAGGAACACCTCGTATGCATAATGCGACTCCTAACATGCAATCCACTCCTTTGAATCGTGGACTCACACCAAGGATGAGCCAAGGGAGCCCACTGCAAGGCGTGATGGCTCAAGCACCTGGAATGGGCCAGATTGGAATGAACTCGGCTCAAATGCATGTTCAAGGTATCAATAGCATGTCGCCCGTCGAAACGCAACAATATTTGATGGCGTTACGAGCTCAACAGCAGCAGCAGATGCAAGCTCAAAGTATGAGAGTAATGCCTAACGGACAGCAATTGACACCTCATCAAATAATGCAGCACCAACAAATGAGGCAAATGCAGATGCAAGCGAATGCTAATAACCCCAACCATCAATTAGCTCAAGGTTATCAAAATCAATTAGCTGCTATGCGACAAGCCGGCATGCCTCAGAATATGAACATGAATCAACAATTCATGGGGAACAATATGAACATGCAAAATATGCAGGGCATGGCATTACAGCAGCAAATGCAACAACAACAGCAGCAGCAACAACAACAATTACAAATGCAGCAGCAACAACAACAACAACACCCCCAGCAGCAGCAACCAATGAATCCACAAACCGCTATGGCACAACAATATATGCACGCCAACCCAATGCAAACCCATCAGCAGATGGCCGCTGTATATAAGCAACTTTACAATAGAGAGATGGCATCTGGCGCACATCCTCAAGGCCTATCAGACCTCTTGAAGAAGAAATTACAAATGCAAGCCCAGAACATAGTACTCCAAAACTTCAAAGCGAAGATGCAAGCGGGTGGGCAGCAAGGATTCCCGCCAGGTATGCAGATGCAAAATGGTATGGGTATGGCAAGACAACCAGGCATGTAGGAGGTGTATTGTACAGGTGTATTATTATGGGTAGATTCGCGTTTGACCTGATCAAGGAGTTTGAGTTGAGTGCAGAAAGGGTAATACTTTGGTTTGGGCATGGCGCATTTTAGGGATGATTATCACGGGGCACATGATTGTACATATTACTCTGGTTTGAAGATTGGAAAGAATAAGGCGACACAGGGGGATTGGCTAGGTCTATAAAGGATTGGCGCAGCTGTATTCCAGGAATTTGAAGGAGGAATTATTATTTCTCGTTATATGGACAGTTATCTAGGTACTACTAGAACAAGATAGTTCATGGCTCACTATCAAAAACATTCAACGCCTTCATGAAAACCGTAAGCTTTCTTTCCGAATCAATTCCCTTCCTATTATACATCAAGACATTACATATGTCTGATCCAAATAATACTATACTTGTACGTTGAGCTCATTTCAAAGATTACTTTTTTGTGCCTCCCTGTGTTCTTTCTCCATCCTCCTCCATTCATCGTCACTTCCTGTCCATTTGGGTTCTTCCACACAAAATGCTTCTCCCCATTCTAACCTCTGCTCTCTTCCCTTCCACACATCCTCACTGCTCTTCCCTAACTCCCTATTTTTATCATTCGGATCTCCATATTTTCTCTTCTCCTTCTCAATCCATCGTGCCTTGATCAGTTTGGCCTTCTCATTATCGGCATACGTTCTCGTTTTCATACAAAACCAAAAGTCAGACCATGACTCGCTACAATCTCGTGCAGAGCCATATCGATATAAATTATTAAACTGGCCGCCGAAAGACTGACAATAGAACGCTGCATCGAAGGCTGTGCGGCAGGACATGGTTGTGGGAAGGAGTTGGATAGAGAGCGGTTCCGAAGAATCGCTTTGGGGAGGAGCTTGAGTGGAAGGCTGAGAATGGGAAGGCTGAGAATGGGAAGGCTCTGGTGGAGGTATCCGGGGTACACGGTTATATTTTGTACTAGAAGGATGGGTGTCGGCCTCCAATTCCCGGAGAAAGGAATTCAGTTCTTGGTCTGCAATTTCATCGCGAGAGAGAGTTTTCGTTTGAGGTTTGGGTGTGGAAGATTGGGGAGATGAGACTGGATCGTTTGAATCTAAGGAAGCCGGTTTCTCCGCAGAGGGAGCAGATGATGAAAACCAGCCCATTGTGTAGGTTGATGTAGTTGGAAATTTGTCTTTCGAGGACTACGAGGCTGAAGCTTGTGGATCTTGAAAACAAAATTCAAACACGCGGGGAAATTCCTACCGACGTTCACGTGACAAGGCTGTCGGTTCTTTTCGAGATATGACGACACTGCTTCCCGCCTTTTGTTTGGCTTGATTTGAGCCTTCTTCCAACTAACGCTCGACGGAACTTCATTTCTTTCTTTTGAGTTCTGTCACTGAATAAATAAATAATACTACAAATCATGAAGGTATATTTTCAGAGGTAGGCGCAAATATGAACAGGCGCATCTTGTTCAACCCTACGAGCGTGCCAGCGTTACGTACCCCGCGCCCTCCCAGGCCTCAAACGCGTGCTTTTGGCAATGTCGGGAATTTTGCTAGAGTCGGTCTGAAAGGATTGAAGTATGATAGATTGAAGGGCATAAAAGGTGTAAGGAGAGAGAGTACGCAAATTGGGGAGAATGAAAGTGGGCATATTACTGCTGGAACTAATGAGGGAATCCTGTTCTTGGATAGTGAGTTCTCATACTTCTTGATGGGGTCACAAGTTCAAAACAGCTTACTGATGTACTTTTTTGAAGACATTTTTCCAATAAAGCTCGGATGGCTTCTTCGAATACCTTGGTATGGAAAAATGGATTCAGGCCTACCAAATATTCTTTATCGGTTCAATAATAAAGTGTTTTCCAAATACGATCCTCTGAGTTTAGTGGAGCGTGCGATACCCTCCAGCGTCCCCTTAAAAGTGACTGAGATTCTACCTCGACTTAAGGAGGGAGGTGCATTCATCAAGTTCTCACACGATCGCAGCATAACGGCTCAGGAGATAGAAGCGCTTATCTCAGGATATTTGAAGGAGAAGCCAATCAAGCCTTGGTTCAACCCCTTTCGACAAATGCGAGCAAAACTTGTACGCGGCAAACCCTGGCTCGAGGATTTGTACAGATTCCCAAGCACTCGAATCCGTGTTGAATTTGTGCCTTCCACCCCTGGCGGTGAAGTAGCCGAACTTTCACAAGAGGTTATTTACAGCTTGTTCCGGAAATATGGAAAAATTGCAGAGATATCTTCACAGCCATCGGATTCCAAAGTTCTACCAAAGTTTGCTATGCTTGATTTTGCTAATATTAGGCACTCGATCATGGCTAGAAATTGCTTACATGGCTTAAAAGTTACTGAGGAACTGGGTGGTGGAAAGTCTGGCACCATACTTCGACTGTCATTTGAGGCTAAGATGCAAGCCCATCATATTAGAGAATGGCTTACCAGTCACCCACGTGTCGTTATTCCAGCTGTAGCTGCTATCCTTGCTACTGTAACCGTCGCGGTTTTTGACCCAATTCGAACCTTTTTTATCAAGGCACATATCGATCATGCTTTCAGTCTGAAGGACAATAAGATCTATGCATGGTTCGCAAGTCAAGCAAAGGACGTTTTCTCTTTCCGTGTGCACAAAGCAGAAGAAGCAAGCCTTAGTGCCATTTGGGATGATAGAAAGCAAGCTATTGAAGATTTACAAACTTGGCTTATGGAGACTGCCGATACTTTTATCGTTGTACAAGGTCCAAGAGGATCAGGCAAGAAAGAGCTTATCATTGATCAAGCTCTTAAAGGTCGACCAAATACTTTACTTATAGATTGCAAACCTATCCAGGAAGCAAGGGGCGACTCGGCCACTATTGCGGCAGCCGCTGCCACCGTTGGATATCGTCCGGTCTTCTCGTGGATGAACAGTTTCAGTAGTTTGATTGATTTGGCTGCACAGGGTACAATTGGCGTTAAATCTGGATTTTCAGAAACCTTGGACTCACAGCTTGCCAAAATTTGGCAAAATACTGCCACTGCTCTAAAACAGGTGGCCTTACAAAACCGAGAGAAAGATGATAAGGACGCCAATTTGGCCGACGATGATTGGCTTGAAGCACACCCAGAGCACAGACCTGTGGTCGTCATTGACAATTTTCTACACAAGAATGAGGACAGTAGCATTGTTTATGACAAGATTTCGGAATGGGCAGCTGGTCTCACTACTTCTAATATTTCTCATGTCATTTTCTTAACAAACGATATCTCTTACTCAAAGTCCTTGAGTAAAGCGCTTCCAGATCGAGTTTTCAGACAGATAGCGCTCGGTGATATCACACCTCAAGTAGCCAAGAAATTCGTCATCAGTCATCTAGAAAATGATCCAGAAAACCCTAAAGACAACACGGAGAAGCTTTCAGAATCCCAACGTCGAGAAGATCTGTCAGAACTGGATGAGTGCATCGAAGTTCTAGGAGGCCGACTGACGGATCTAGAATTCTTGGCACGTCGACTGAAAACTGGACAAACTCCGAAACGCGCCGTAGCTGAGATTGTTGAGCAAAGCGCCTCAGAGATCATGAAAATGTATTTATTATCTGCTGAGAAGGGAGATCGGAAATGGTCAGTCGAGCAAGCATGGTACCTGGTCAACTCTCTTGCTGAGAACGATACTCTACGATATAATCAGGTCTTGCTCTCTGATACATTCAAATCGTCCCTTACTTCGTCGGCATCGAACGGAGAGAATGTTCTCGAAGCACTCTCCGCAGCGGAATTAATCACAATCAAGACCTTCAAAGGTCGTCCACAAAGTATTAAAGCTGGGAAACCAGTGTATCAAGCTGCCTTCAAGATGTTAAGCGAGGATCGCGTATTACGAAGCAGACTTGACTTGGCAGTTCTTACCGAGCTAACTAAGATTGAGACGAAGAGTATTGATAAGTACGAGAATGAATTAGTCATGCTCGGTACTTTACCTAAGCAGCCTCATGAGGTTGGTCCTCGTATCCAATATCTATTGGACAAATTAGCGGCGAGTCAAAGAAAGGTTGAGGCTTGGGAAAAGGAAATGGGATCTTTGAAGAAAGTTTTGATGGTCGAATATTGAGATAAAAGAGCATCATATCTAGTATATACCCAACTCAATTAATGTATAAGTTTGTCAATTTCAATATGAATTGTGACCTGCCATCCCAGTAATAAGTTGGACTACAAAATGTTCTAATGTGTGAACAAGGGATCTATAACTCGCTAATCTTAATGACCATCCGCGGTACGGCATGCATCTCAATCATGTCCTTCACAAGCAACTTCACTTTACAGAACTAGGCACTGATAATCCCATTCCCAGCTTGATAGTTCGAATGTAGCCGATGACAGGAACCTACTGTACCAGTTACATGGTTTAGTATTTGCATGGCTCCATTCCTTTAAATCACTTTGCTTGACTTTGATTCACTGCTTTGAGATCACCTCAGAAATACAAGATCAATCAAAGACATTTATTGAGGGTTCTTTGTCAGGTCTACTCCATTAGAGGATCACTCCAAATCATTGAATGTGTTTTGTCATACAATTTCAAAAATTCTCATCGTAATGGTTGTAATTGTACCGTAATGTGATTTAAAGCTGAGGTTGAATTGAAAACTGTTAGACATGTGTAGGCAGAGAGTATGGCTACTGGTGATGGTACTAAATTCACATAGTGCTTTGACTGGCTACCGCCTGTTATTCACCTAAACGAACATACCACTTATGTAACTTTGCAATACAAGTAAGAAGCGAACACTACTAGCGGGCCCTTAGCGAGGAAGATTTCCACTTGTATTCTTCCTCCTTTCCTTTAAAATCGCCCATCTTCTCAGTCCAGAATAATTTAAATCATCAACTCTTTACAATACAAAAACATTCAAAGACATCAAACAAACTATTCATTCTATCTTAACACAGCAGCAATGGCTTCCCAGGTCAGATTCTTCGTCGCCTTGTGCTTCATTCTCATCAACGTTTTGGTTAATGTCCAAGGCTACGAATTTACTATTGGCCCTCATGCCGATGTTGATATCACAAAGGTAAGCTAAACCTAGCTCATTGATCATTTGAGCTAGCTAACAAACCTAGTTTGAGGTCACAATCACTGTCCCTCCATTCTCCAAAGCCGGCATACATAAATTCGGAGTAGGTTGCACCAATCAAGATCACAGTTATGCTCATGAGAATCGTCTCAGCGATCACAACCCTGGTAAATGGGAAGTGGATATGATGCAGTATGTATTCCTGACGATGCACATGACATTAGGAAACTAACGGGTAACTTCCTAGTGGTAATGGTGGTATTGCCACAGACAACAACATCTTGCCAGGCGATAAGATTTACAATACTTTTGAGTATAATACTGGCACTCATGCTACTATCAATAATGTCACTATCGTACCAGGTCCTCAAGGCATCAACGCCGGCCAGAAGACGAGAACAAAGATTGATGTTGTAAATATTCGTAAGTGGCCTTGCAAGTATGCTAGCATGTAATCTTACTAATCTGAAAACAGCACAAGAGGTTCCCACTGCTGGAAAGTTGAACGTTGTAAGTTTGATTAGATCCTGTTCTTCAGATGACCAGCTACTAATTTAGTACCACAGGTCAGACTTTACTTCCGCCCAAGTGCTGGCGGTGTTTGGGATTTTGGACCAATTGTCTGGGAGAATGTTATCATTACTTCTCGAACAACTGATGCTTCGTGGTGCAGTGACAGGTAAGTTTTTTAATCCCTATATTCATGATTCGGGACTAACATATCGATAATCTAGCTGGAAAATCAGTGATGATCTTAAGATCACTGGTGGTAACAAGTTTTGGGGAGAAGGGGACCAAACAATGTGCCAGTATGATCGTATGACATGGGAACCTAAGAAAGGCAATTGATTCGTGGGTAGGAGTACGGTACACAACATGGTGGAGGTGATCCGGACTTACGGGATAGGCAATATTCATCTCGTGGGATATTCTGATCAAGAGCCCCTTAAATTGTGTATCAGCGCATTAGCTTTGATATCTTGAAGGGTATTTAAGTCGAATGAAGAAAAATACAATGACGCGCTCATTTAAAATGCGATGTCTCCATACTGTGATGAAATTGGTGATCTGGTTTTGCAAACTTCTGTTTACATATACTCTCCGCTCCAACTCAGCATCTAAATTCCATCGAAACCTCCTTGCCCTGATCATCCCAGCTCCAAACTCAAACTTATTGGTATTGCAACATGCATTGCATTGGTAGATATCTGACATGTGTATAAAAACTATTTTTAACCAATTTTTCAGATGTCCTTCCGATTAATAAATGGGAGGATGCTCGTTCAAACTCTTGTAGTACCAATATTATTTTGCCAGCTAGTCATCACCATCCAATTCCTTAAGTACCAATTGAAGTGTTTTATTTTCGTAAGTAGAACGTGCAAAACTACCCTACTTTGCTAGCTTATAACCTTACACTCTGACCACTTCCTCCACAATGTTGCCAAAGAATTTTTTTACCTCATCAGCAACATATATCTTCACTTCTCAAAATTTTGACTCTTTTGCTTATTTGCTTACTTAATGCGAAACTCTGATGTTGACACGACTTCCAAAGATTTAGCTTGCGCTTGCTATAGTCAAAATGATTTTTCTGCATCCAAATTTAGTCTACTCAAGCCAGAACTCCTGCCCCTCATTATCACCAGCTTGATATGCTTCCAGTATCTCACCTTCCATGATACCTTCAACGTAACTGGCGTCAAATGTTAGTTCTTTTTCTGTGAATAAAAAAGGACAATCTTACCAATCTCCAACAAGCTTGTACCTTTCTCTTGGTGGTCCACGTTCAGCTTGTACATAATCAACTTGGATTTCCCGGAGCAAAAACGGCACAATGCAGCCAAATAACACGACCACCAGATCACCTCTTCTAAGACTCTCCGGGCCAAGGCACTTGATGTATCGTCGACAATTAAATACTAAAGTTTTCCCCCTCGACCTTTCCCGATATGCATTTTCAGAAAGCTGTAGTTCTAAGTCGCAGTCTATGACGGAGTCAATGACAATACCCCATACTTTCAAAGCCTTGAGGTCGCTAGAGAACGTAAATGGGTGGTCGTCCAGAATATACTTGCCTCCAGCATTATATGCTTGTGATGCATCGTGTGGGTCCTGCAGTGTGCTTTGCTGTATGGCATCACTAGGTTCATGGGTGATTGGTCGACGAAGCGCATATAAATCTAGGGTCCATGATGACAGATTCTCAGAATTGTCGGCTGAAAATGCACTCTCAAGTAGAGTGAGATTTCGATACTTTTTTAAAACATACACTGTTAGTTTGTGGGCCATCTCCGCTGGAGAAAGACTATAGTCCGGGTGTAAGAGAGGATCCGATCGCTCTTTATCGCCCAGTAAACTCAAGAGCGCATAAAGTTTATCTCGATAGTCGGAAGAAGTATGCTTTCTAGACAGAAAAAGTAAGGTCCCGAGTTCGAGTTCCATCCTACCGTTTTTTCTATACCGATCTCGAAGATTCTGAACGGCGATTACGGCATCCCATGCGGCTTCATCTGCTTTCAAATCTTCATTTGACATGAGACGGGGTTGCCGGCGCTCTGAATCTAGCTTTTTGCGACGCAATTCTCGAATATTGTGCCAATTATCGAATGACGAAGCGTATTTACCACACATCACAATTAATTTTGCCGCCACAACCGACTCCTGTATAGTCCATGCTCTACACCATAGACTTCGGCTAAATAAGTCATCTACTGGGTCCCAAGTCTCGCGGTAAGGAGTCAGATTGCCATCGAGTGAGGTCTTCATGTTTAGTACGCTCATGGCTTTAGCTTCGCTAGCTATTGTGTCTGAGTTATTTCTCGACTCACCAAGCCACATTATGACTTCCTGGGCCTGACCATAGAGTCGTGCCATCAATCTTATCTGGAAGCTGCGCTCTTCATAGTTCTGCATATCGATACATATTGCATCTATCCAAAGCATGCGGGGCTCAGTTTTCCGTCTTAAATGTACTAAAGCAGAGTGCAGATTTGGCCTCAGATGTATAGGGAATCCATTGCCGTATACTCTCCACGATCTCCCGGGATCTTCTTTACCCCATGCATATGACAAAGCAACATAATCTGGGTTGTTATCAAGCGAATCGATACATATACCGCAGCTAAGTGGCGAGTCAAGATCGTCGGATGGATACAAAATTACAAGCCTAGTAGCATACGGACAGTGTCCTAGAATCGTTTTGTAAGGTGTTTGCTGGGAATTTATGCTTCTCTCAGATAAACGAGAATCGTCGAACGGGAACTCTAAATCCTGAAGGGCAACTAGAAGTTCCGCGTACATTTTTGGAATGAATTTATCCGTGAAGCTTCTTAAGCGCGCAGCCTCCATAGACACAACCTCTGGGCGTCATCTGTAAAGAATGGGGTTCGCAATACCATTGTGCAAGCGTAAAGAGTCTGATGTGGTCCTTGCTTTCAAATCGTAAGAATCTGTGGTCGCTGTGATATGCATGGACCAAGAATACCAGCAATACTCTCGTAGACAAAAATCAGCTGTGCGGCCATCTTTGTTCTTGGAGCAATGAAGGAGATAAGCGAGACAGGCTTGTGCTATTGTTTGATGCTCCTTGTATATATCCGTAAAACGAATTAGTCCAGGGGGGCGATTAATATCATGAGTTGGGCACAGATATTCTTGGACCGAGAAGTGAGCAATGCTAAGTATATGAACTCTTCGAGGCACGACCTCTACACCATCTGCTAGCGCTGGTTCCAATTTTACCAGGCCTAGAAGATGCTCCACGATATCTAGAGCATGACGGCGACTTCCAACATCAGGTGGTTGATTTAAGGACAGCCGTATCGTGCAAACTTCCACGATTTCCTCAACAAATAGTGGCCGAGCTGCAAAGATGAGCCATTTCAATACCGTCTCGAGTTCTGATAACAAGCTCTTTGGTATACGGCTTATAATCAAATCGTAGAAGGTATCCAGGTCTCTAGGTAATGAGAGAAAGATATTTTCAAGGTCTGTCTTTTGAATCACCCTCAACATTCGAGTAAGATACTCGAGTTCCTTCATCTGAAGTGCCGCAAGTCGAAACCTGCATCTGTTAATAAGTTTATAGGAAATCAGCGCGGAAAAACGAGAACGTACATTCCATCAGAGCCTTGACTAAGTCTTCGAGAGATCAGATTTTTGATTTCGATAGACTGAGAGTTAAGTCTCCTATGATTGGAGATTCTTGCCTGAACAAATTGTTCAATGTCAAGGGTTACGTGTGCATTATCTCGTATGAGCCATCTCCATCCGCCTTTAGGGAAGGATGCTTTCAAATCACCCTCCTCGCGGCTCACAATGACAATTCTGAAGTTCGGATTTTGTGTCGAAGAGAGCTTCTCAATCACCTGAAGATAACCATCCCGTTGTTTTCCAGGGGGTACCTCATCCAATCCGTCAATGACCAACGTAATACTCCGACAGGCTTCAGTTTGTTCTAAAATTGCCAATGTGGCGGTGGGATCTTCTAGTGAGCTAATAATTGACAGAAGCAATGTTGTTAGCTGGACTGTCGAAGGAGGATACGGCTTACAATTCTTATATAGATCTTTCAACTCAGGCAAAAGACCGCATCTGTCACAAAATTGTGCGATGATCGACCTTTGAAAATTGCCAACATCGAAGGTAGAATTGTCGCTGAATGAGCAGTAATAAAAGGCGACTAAGTGAGCATTGTTTGAAGTCACTTCTGGAGAGGTAATCCTCAATATATTTGGAATATTCTCAATCAGATGCGAGCTGCAGTCATTAGTATTTTCTCTTGCTTTGAGACACCAAATTGAAGTAATCACCATATCATAGTTTTTCCGGACCCAACTATTTGTTACCGTCAGCACTTCGTATCCCCTTCATTGATCAGAATTGTATTGAATGGTTGAGATGAACATTGGACGAGTAAAATCTGAAATGACACAACAGTATAAACGTAGTGTTTAAAAATATTTTGAACGTCTACCTTCCAATTGTTGTGCTGACTTGAACAATGCAAAGGTCCATTCGATCCAAACAATCGGGATATATAAGATTTTGAATATCGATATTTTTTTTACGAAGCTGGGTGAACGTACCTTGTCCTCTCAACCACAGAAATCTCTTGTTCGAAGACGCCCATTCTTTGAAATCACCGTTGAGAAAGTCTTCCCCTGTATCGTCTGCTCGGTCTTCACGATACCTAGTATGCTCTTTGTATTGAGAGATTCTTTGATCTTCTGGATCGAGCCACTTCAAGATCTCATCTCTTTTCGGCACTGGTAACCAAACGTCAGCGATTCTGGAAATTTCAATATTTGAGTTTGGGGATAGTTACCTGGTGCTTCATATGTTATGTTCGTTCCAACGAAGAGGCGGGAGCCTGCTCCAGCGTTAATGGGGCCTATATCTTGTGTGATATTATGACGCTCTTGGGACCCGGTTTGTCCATAATTCTTGAGTCTATTCGGTAATAGCCCGTGAGAGTCCATAGCAGCGTCGATGTCTATTTACGTGAGTCTGTAGGAAGTTCTATCAAATGTGTCTTTGGAATTGAACATAGACTTTATCCTATGATCGAGTCTCTGGGATTTCTAAATATATTTCAAAACGCCATGCTGACAGCCTAAATCATGTGCGATAGGCTGTAGTGGCGATTTTGCAAAACCCCTGCATTCAGCTCTCAGCCGCTATCTGAACATTACTTGTACATCATACAAACTCACAATTCATTCCATTTACTCGATTTACCGTGATAATCCCTCAAACCATCGAACCTCAAAGAATGACCGACGTCCTTGCTGCCGGAAGTGCAGTTGTTGGTATTATCGTTGCTGCTTTCCATAGCGCGAGGCTCCTGCGCGATGATTTCAGTGCTATAAAAAATGCGGGGGAGACGATCAAGCCTATTGTCGATGATCTCTATTCTGTTATCGATGTTCTCTCATCTCTAGATGCCACTGTGAAAAGAAGCAATCAAGCCCAAGAAGTTCCAAGCGAGATTGACAATGACAGTTTCAAGGCTGCGGCTAAAAATTGCAACAGGATATGTACGGCATTTCGAGAAAAAATAGTCAAGTGGATAAGACATCCATCGAACAATAAAACGGATTGGAGAGATAGGTTCAGGGTTGGATTTCTGGCTGAGAAGGAACTTTTGGAGTTCAACAGACAATTGGTAGCATGCAAAGGGACGTTCACAGTTGCACTGCAAATTGCAACATTGTAAGTAAAGAACATCATCATTTCTAAGTTTTCGTATTGACTACAATCTGATTCTCAAACTCTAGTTCGGTCGCTTTACGACAGACCCATAAAACTGAATCAGTTATCGAAAGATTAGACGATACCAACAAGAGGATAAATCAAGCGGGTCTTGTTGTTAGAGATCGCATCAATAACCTTGAGTATTAGTTGCAAAGGGTTACAATTGAAGAAGTGCCCATATCAGATGAAGATGGAAGTCAAGTCTTATCACACTCGTCAGACGGAGAAGAAAGCCAGGCTGCGTCTCATTCAACAACTAACGAAACATCTCAATCTTTACCGGAGCCATCTCCACAAGAGATGATGGATATCTTCGAGAAAACATGGGAAACGGCACTAGCAGAAGTTGCATCCCACCAAATTAAAATTGGTAAAGTGACTCAAGCCTCCAACGCTAAAGCAGTTGTAGGTGTTCATGGACTGAAAAATGTCAACGAAATGAATGTGGAGATAGACGACGTTTCTCTAGGACAAGGAGGTTGGTCGCTTGTAGGAGTTTCAGATGGTGTTGATTTGAATGCATTCTTTAAATAATCTAAGTGTAGAGGAGGATACTAAAATTTGTTATCTGCTTAACGTCCATGTTGAAACAGGGAATAAGCGAAAGGAGATAATTAGACGAGTCCGTCCCTATGCTTGAAGTCCAGGTTATTTTAGTAGAGAGTTAATCAGTGAATCTCACGAGCAGGAACAGATACAAATATATATCAGGGTTAATATCAAGAAAATGCTTCGTCAACTGGCAATCTCTCTGAGTGATAGCCCAATTCAATATCCTCATCATTATTTCACAAATCCATTACTATGAGCGAAACTTTGTGCTGGTCATGTGGTCCTTTCTTGTAGCTAGTATTTATAGTCCTTCTTTGTGTAGTCTAGAAAAAGCAGTCAGTTCCAATCCACTACTTCAGTATGCTTTGTGAGATGTTATGTAGAGCTTCGCCCTCCTCTCTTTCGCTGGAGGCGCTACGTTATAGTGACTTTTCTGTGGTATATGCGAAGGATTACTTTATGATCCTACCACCTTCTACTCTTTTATACTACTTAGACCATTTCTCCTTCCTTCTACACTTCCGCCTTGGTCGAAAAGTAGCAGCCTCAAATGCGCAGGTGTTAAATAAGCCGGAAAAACAATCGATATATTAGTCATCATAATCAAGGCGTAACAATACTGAAATCAGCAGTCGGCAACTTGATCAAGGCTGTGATCTTAGTCCAAGTATCTACGTCTCCAGCAGTGCTGAGGGCGATATATGGGTTATCCACGATAACTGGACTTCTTCCCAGAGCTATTGCTCCAACTAATCTTGCGAGATTGACGTGATCTAACCAGATAGTCAAATTACTGCCCGAATTTGGCTTCTCCGAAGAAGCTACGTATGGAATGGCATGACCCGTCATGGCAGCATTGCTCAATCTCAAGTGCCAACCAGCACTCGGCTTATTATTTTGTTGGATACCGGAGACCATGAAATCGATGGTGATTTCTTTCTTTAAATACACCTCGGGTTTCTTGAAAGTGGCGGGTCCTTCAATTTTGATGGCAATTGTATCGAATAGCTCGTCGAAACTCAATGTCAACAACGCTTCAGGTGACATGGTAAGATCTACTTTCTGCGGCCCAAACTGCAATTCATGAGCGCCCGTTAAATAGAAATTGCGCCAGGTGGCATTTTCTGAGCCCCATCCTAGAGTATTGTATACAGAAGCCAGAGTTACCATTGCTTGCTTTGCAATATCACTATCTTTTTCCGCCAGATTTTGAGTTTTGAACACGAGTTTATCCAAGAGCGTAGCTGCGAATCGAAGATTTTTGTTCGTGATATATTTGTTGGTCATGTCAAGAACGGCTTGATGTCCACCCATGCACTTGACCAACTCGGTTGCCTCATCTGTAGGCTGGAGTGGCCAGAGATAAGCTGGATTTCCGTTGAACCAACCCATGTATTTGTCATATACACCTTTTACATTATGGCTGATCGAACCATAATAGCCTTGAAGATGCGTTTTCGCACTCAAGTTAGGAGGCATCTGAATATTCTCTGCGATCTCCAAAGGTGTTTGCCCATCATTGATCTGTCGAAGCGATTCATTATGAAGATAGGCGTAGTAATCACGTTGCTCTGATAAAAATTGGAGGACTAAATTTTCATCGTCATTCCAAGTTGGCCGATGGTGACCAGCAAATACCACATCTGTCTTATCGCCAAGTAGAGTAATTGACTCATCCAGGTATCGCGACCAAAGTCGGGCATCGCGCACTGGAGCTCCTCGGAGAGTCTGAACATTGTGTAGAGTATGCGTGGCATTTTCCGCCGCACACAAAGCCTTATAGTCAGGAAGGTAATAGTTTACTTCGGCTGGAGCTTCCGTTCCTGGAGTCAGTTGGAATATGATCTGTAGACCTTCAATACCATCTACAAGATCGCCATTCTGGGTGATGTAGTGAGTTGGTGCCACGAGTGAGATTTTCCCGGTAGATGTGCACTGTCCAAGTCCACAACCAATCTGTCCAGCAGGAGACTTAAGTAGCTTCATACCGTACATGTAGATTGCTCGACGAGACATCGCCGCCCCGGCATATACATTCTCACTAACAGTATGCTCGAGAAAACCCTCGGGACCGGAAATCCGAATAGTTTGACCTTGTTCCTTCGCCTTAAGAACGATAGCAGCCGCTCCACCGAAATGATCTACATGACAATGTGTGTAGAAAAGGGCCTTGATCTCTGCTTCTTGGCCATGGTTCTCTACATGCCATCGCTGGTAAAGCTCAATAGCTTTGCGGACCGTCTCAACAGAGGTCAAGCAGTCGATTATGATGATGCCATTTGTACCCAGAATTCTCACAATAGACATATTCGCGAGATCAAGTCCACGGATTTGATAGACACCTTCAGTGACAAGATAAAGGCCTGCTGTCACATTGCACAGTTGACCTTGCCTCCAAAGTGCTGCTTTGGCTGTATCGGGGCATTCTCCCGCGAGGAAATCATATGCTTTAGTGTCCCAGACAACACTCTGCTGACCACCAGTTGGATCAGGATCTGAATAGATGTGAGGATCTTCTATCGCTCGTAGAAGACCCCGTGTAGCAAATTTGAAATCATTGTTAGAATCGGGAGTGGTAGCCATATTGAAGAGTGATGTGGTTTACTTCGCTTGGTGGAAGCTTCGGAAGATTGATGAAGAGAAGTGAAATGAGGGATTTTGAAAAGATATTGATACCACATTATATATCAGATTGATAGTTGTCTTTGAAAATTGTTCAGTGTTCCGTTCAGTACAAGCCCAGTGTGCCAGCTTCTTGGCCCGTCTAACCCTAGCTTTTCTTGTATAGATAGCTCACGGGGCTACATGTTCCACGGATTAAAATGCATCCTTGATCTAATCAAGAAAATATCTGAGAAACTTACCAGGGTGCGCAAGCCCTTTTGATCCGCCCTGCAGTTCAAGTAGTGGGATATGTTCAACCCCCTTGCATAGGATTGGACGTAGATGGTTAGTTACCTTGGAAACAAATAATACTCCCCTTTCCCCATGTAATTCAGGTCTCTGAATTTTAGAATACCCAGTGCAATCCAGAAAACTGATTTTCGTGATTGTGCTAGTAATTTCAAGCGTGTCGAAGTGGATAATGCACCAAAATATAGAACAAACCATGTGATTACCCCACAATTAGGAAATTTACCGAGACTGGCAACGACGGCATTTAGGAATAACCCCTGAAAGAGATCCCAAGCTAGTGATATAGTGTATTCTATGAAGTGTATAAATGACATTGTTGATCACTTCAGTCAATCAGTCTACTTAGAAAGTTTCAGTCAATCGAGGTGATTCAGGTTTCATGACTTTTGAAGCTTTAACACTATCTTTATGTGAACTGTTAATTATTGAAAGGCTACAGCAAACGAAAGGAGTAAGCAAAAAACATGTTTATTATTGACACTTGATAAGAGTCTGATTTCCAGATGCTAAGCTCAATAATGCAATGATCAAGAACTCCCGAAAGTTAAATATATGGTTCGTTGTCGGCGTCGGTGATACGAATGGCCGGTAAATCCAACCGAGTTGCGATCGGGTGAACGTTGAACCGTCTCTATAGAGCCCCATACTCAAATATCAACATCAAAATTCTCAGACAGAATTGGCATGGTATTTTACCGGCTCGGGACACAAAGCATCCGCATCCGAGATCTATACAGCAACAACACTCCAACTTCAAGCGTCTTAACCTTCCGTAAATTTCTCAGCCTGGGTTTCCATAATACTCGAAAGAATGACGAAATGTGTGTTGTCTGACTCCTAGTTTCTTTTAAACCGAAATTGTTTCTCTGGTCATCCCCAAGTCTCTACATTTCCAAGTAATTCTGATTTTCACACAGCCCATATTATAAATACCAGCAATTGGGGTATGTCTTGAGGAATACCTCTTTCTCTCGGGCAGTCGTATCCATTATAGACATCTCATATCTATCAATGGGTCTATCCCTCTTCCAGCCCAACCACGGAGATGGGGACAAGTATAGCACTCTCATACATATCTCCCCGGAATTGATGAAAGAAGAGTGGTTTTATGTTCATACACGAGAGATCACGAACATCGAGTGCAAAGAGTCTCTCCTTTCGTATATTATAATGGGCTGTCGAAGCAAGCACGGCTATCTATTTGGGATGATTCTGCACTTGCCGAACCGAGCCATCTGTTCTCGAATTTTACGCCGGGAGCGAAGCTCTCTCTTAACACCAAATAGAGCGTTGGCCAATTCTTTAATATTAAAAAGTATCGTATGATATTTTCTATTGCCACGACACGACAGCATTTCCCGCACCGGAAAATCAAAGTATGAATTTACTATGAAAGCAAACAAAAACAAGAAATATTCGTCCCCCAAATTCAAGTCTGGAAGATCCACCTAACATCTTTATCATTTTTAAAAACCTCATCTCCTACCTCTCCACTCTCTTCTCTCCTCTTTTTTTCTCTGTTTTCCTTTTCCAAACAAATCCATAAAGTCCCAACGACTACCAAATTCGCCACCAAATACCCCAATGCAAATCCATGCCCTAAAAACCATCTAGGACTCGTCGCCGGCCTATACAATTGCGTTCCCAAAACTGCTCCCAAGTTTCCAATCGTGATCGTCATCGCAGTCGCTGTGGCCCGTTTAGTTTGTCCGCTCACATTTGCCGCGGGCCAGGAAAGCACGATAGCGGTGCTGGGGTAAATTCCACCGGCTGCGAAAAAGGTTCCGAGATAGGAAATTCCGGGTTTGTTGTGTGGAGTTGCGAGAAGAATGATATAGCCGATGATTGCAAATGAGGAGGAGAAGAGAATGAAAGGAGCGCGTTTGTGGGTTTTTTCTGCGAGGATGGCGATGATCACTGTAAGGACTGTTGCGAATGCGTAAGGGGGGACAGTGAGAAGTTGTGCGGTAGCTGCTTTGTAGCCGAGGGCCGAAATGATGGTAGGGAAGAAAAGAGAAAGGGTGTAGAGGGGTAGAGACATTGTGTGAAAACCGAGACTGTAGAGCCAGCATTTGTAATCTCCAAAAGCGGCGCGAACGTTGGCCCAAGTAAAGGGTTCAGTATTGGTTGCATCAGTGGAAGACTTGAGCCGCGCATGAATAAAAGAGCGTTCTGGTTCCGTGAGAAATGGTGCGGTTGAGGGGTAATTGTGGATGAAAAAGTAAGCTAAGAGAGAGACAGCGACGGTCAGAAGTCCTTCCTGTTCTTTTGTTAGCTCAATCGACTTCAAATCTTTAGTCTTAGGATTCTTACAATGATGAAAATCCATCTCCACCCTTTTAATCCTCCCACTCCATCCATGAACCCAATGCCATAAGCCAAAATTCCACCAAAAGCACCAGCCAACGAAGCTGCAGAAAAGAACAATGCAACTCGATAATGTGTTTCCGTCCTCTTATACCACATTGATAGGTAAAATACCACACCAGGAAACAATCCACTTTCCGTAACACCCAAGAAGAATCTTGCAGCTAGAAACCCCGCATAATTTGTAGAAACTCCCATTAAGGTCGCGACGATTCCCTATAGAAGCATGAGTGTTGGCAGCCATATTTTGGGCGTGGTGCGTTTGAGTATGATGTTGCAAGGCACTTCGAAGAGAACGTATCCGATAAAATAAATTGTCAATGTCAATAGATATTGGTTCCCGGTGATATTTAAACTCGTCGCTAACCCATCAAGTTTCGCATTTCCGACTGTGTGTTTAGATTCTGGTCAGTATCATTCTGATGATCAATTCGCAACTTTCAATTGAAACCATCTCCACCCTGATTTCGAAAAAAAAGGAGGCAATTGACGCAAAGAAAACGGAGTAAAACATACTGTTACTCCTGTCCAAGAAACTCAACAAATAAAGCAATGTAAGTGCAGGTAATAGTTTCCAATCCAACTTTCTTACTAATGCCTTTTCATTTATCCCCGTCGGATTTGCAAACGATTCATCGGACACCTCGCTCTCATTTCCATTCCTTTTTTCATTTCTATCAATCCCATCATTGCCATCCATTTCCACAGCGATTTTCTCATTATCCAGCGCCTGTTGTGGCGCCGTGTGCGACATTACGGAAATTGCAATGGATCAATTGTATCTCCAATGTGTACGAAAAAACGCTTCGACGTCGAGAAATGAAGAAGGAAGAAAAACTCTTCGAAAACGATAAAGATTGAGGGTGGGTCAATATACTTATATCGTCATCCTCGTCATATGGAAAATATCAAATGGTGTCAAGATTGCATGAGAATGGATCAAATCACATCACATCGCAATCACTAGGATAACTTCCATCTTTTCCATCTTATCAAGATGATAAACCGAGGCTCACAGCCGTTCCAGTTGCAAGGGGATCGCTATGTATAAAACCAAATGATGCAGCACGCAATCACTCAACTTTGAGCCACTGCGAGGTACTCATAGCTACATATTACATCATGATCCTCAATCCCTTGTTCACTTATAAACTCTTCAACCTTATCGTCTTTTCGTTTCCAAGGTCAATGAAACGAAAGCCATGGTCCAGACAATCATATCGGGAAGCTGATTTCCATAGTTTGGCCTGCCATTTTAGTTGCATGGAAAAAAGATTGGTGCTCACTGCTACTTAGCGCAATGATGAAGTTCTGGCTTAGATGTCGTGATCATTTGGTATCGGAATTGCCGCTTTCAGTAGTTGTGTGCGATGATCATTGTGGTGGGTGGGGTTCTTCTAATTTCTGGGGTATTGCATTTGATCTCTTTCGCGTAGTCATGTGTTTTGACAAAAACTCAATAACACACCCCATCCCGCCGAGATCAATTAATCAGACTGAGCAAGCAACGACGACACAGATGCCATGATATGCCGAAGTCAAGTCAACAGCAAAATGGAATCAGATTGATCGAAACGTAAAATAAATTAGTCAATTATTATGCTATGAATAACTAGCTAATTCGCAGGATAAACTTCGCAAATTTTTATCATTCAGTGTTAAAAGGAATTTTGTTCCAGAATACACACTGGCTGCACCCACTGGATGCACTCCCCCAGGTCTCCTTTTTTCATCAGACGGGGTATCGTAGACATGCCACAAAAACACCAGCTTTTCCATGCAACTCCATCCATGCAAAGTTGTTGTCCATTGATATTTCAGGTCTAAGAAAAGAAGATTTTGAAAATAAATGGTCCAACAAAGTGAGTTTAAGCCATCTTCGGCCTTTACACCAAAAAGGAAAGATTATTTAGCATCGATACCAAGCCTGATCAGGTCTCTGGCAACAGTATGTGATGGGGAGAATGGGCTGAGAGGATTACAAGTTCAGGGTCCAGGCCGCTATAGGTAAGTCGTTTAAAGTGTCGTGCCTTCGAGGCTGAGTACCTTCGATGAATCGCCTAAGAATTTGGCACGATGTGCAACAATCTCCGAGGCAATGGCATCAAAGTCTTTAATTTTTCTTGCTCGCAGGCCCGAGAGTAATGATTTCAAACCTTCAATAAACCTATCTCGTTGTTCTCCTTCGAACTCGTCTGGGGATCCCAATTTCGCGAGAACGGCATCATCTGTCGAAACAAAAGTTAGCAAAGGGGACGAAAGGGATACTCAAGGGTGAGCTCAGAGCATGCTGGCTGGAACTACCGACGCACCAGGCAGTCCCATTTCTCTAAAATGCTGAAATTCGCAAGTATTGTCATTGCATATTCCTCCCATCAATTCATATCGACACAGCTCTCTCTTCGCATCAATCTTGTTAGTATAAGTGATAGACTTCAGCCCACCCGTAACTTGTTGCTTATATTCTGGATGAAACCGAAATGCATGAAACACTCTCAAAGGGCTTTCATATGGTGTAAAAAAGCTTGAGCTATTAGGGTCGCTAGAAAGGGGTTTCTAGGCTCAGGTCAGCCTGGGAATTGCCACCAAGAATGGAGAAGACTTTTACTTCTGTTAGTTGAGGGTCACTAGCATCTTCTGCCGGCAGACTTTGTTCTTCTCCATTAGAGATAACTTCAAGATCGATATAGTTACCGTTTGACAAGTCTGGCAATTCGCCATCTCCTGCTGCACCAATCACTGAATCTGGTGGAGCGGGGCTAAATGGAGATGACGCCACCGACGAAGTCTCATCAGCAGCAGGAGTGGCTTCTGGGGGCTCATAGTTATCCGAGTCTACATCAACGATCTCCGAGGCATCTACCACATCAGGAATGTTGGGAGTTGACGAAGTTGCAAGTGGCTGAGAACGCTCAAGGACTGGTGAATAATCGGAGCTTGCTTTCTCTTCATCGGGTGTGGCAGTTGCGTCGTTAACTTGCGTAGGAGGCGCATTGCTGTCTTCCATTTCGACGTCACTGGGGCCAGCAGAGTCTGCGTCCGCGCGCACGGCTTCTTGAAGCGCAGCCTCAAGATCTTGATTGGTTTCGGATGCTTCTTTGACCTCGAAAGAATGGTCTTCGGGTGTGTCCTGTGCCATATCGCTGACATTATCAGGTTGGGTCGGAGGTATAGAACTTGGGGAGGCAGCAGTGACATCAGTAGTATGGGATTGTTCAGGCTGTTGTTGTTGTTGTTCTTGCTGCTGCATTGCATCGCGAGCATCATCGATTTGGTCATCTAGTTCCATGGGAACTGATGCAGATTTTGGCTCGGATTCGGCGAGACTTTGTTGTTCTGGCTCACGGTCCGGCTGAGCAGAAGCTAGAGGTGGTTCAGCTGTGGAAATGTGAGCATCTACTATTATGGGCAGTTTGATAATTGTAATTTTGCACCTACCTGGATTGTCTTTTGTCTCTTCACGTGTGAGACTGTCCAACTTGTCTTTTTGCTCCTGCAATTGTTGATCGGTTTCCTGACCTAGTCTTTCCATTTCCTCAACCAGCTTTTGTTTATCCTGAAGATTCTTTTGCACCGCCGCTTCGATTCTGGCGGTTTCGGCACGAAGTTCCTCAAGTCTTGCTTGGTTTTGTAAAGCTTCAGCGTCCACACGTGGAATGGCGCTCGCAATTCTTTCACGTCGGAGTCGTTTGAGTTCGGCCTCTTCTTTTCGGATATCAGCGGCTTTTTGAAGCTCGGCAGCTTGAGCTGCATTAGATTGTGTTTTTTCCTTAGAAATATTGGTTGCCTTTTCTGTTTCGATCAAAGAATTTGGTCTATTAGCTACAAGGCCAATGTTGCTCGTACTAGTTGCGACGTTGTTAATTGGAGTTTGTGCACCGCTGCTGGTTCTCTTGTTTGCCTTCCTCATTTCAGCCTCAGCAATTTTTCTCTTTAACTGCTCAATTTCGCTTTCCTTGCGTCGAAGATCCTCAGGGTGTGGCTTAATAGAACTTTGTAAATTTGGTGGGGTGCTTGTCGACGATGTAGGAGGTGGAGTAAATGGTTTCGGTGGAAGAAAAGAAGATGCTGTCGGCAATGCCTTTTGTTCGGGTAGCTTGCGAGGGGGTTGAACAGGCGAGTCTGCATCAGCCTGAGATTCCAATTCCATTTCGACATCTTCATCGGACTCGTCTTCATCCTCGCTAACACAGATGACAAACGGTTTTGGTTCCACGCGGCTTTGACCAAATGGTCGCTTGAGCGGTATTGTGGATGTCGAAGGCCCGTCAAAGTCAGCAGCTACTGGACGTTTGCGCTGCCCATTGAGAACCGGGGTTGGCATGATGGTTTGTGGGACAGATGAAGGGGCTGGTGGGACAGAAGCTAAGAACAAACCCGGAATCTTTTGAGAGGTCTGTTGAATGTTTGGAGGTGGTGCGCTCGATTGGGGAAATTGTGTTGTGACAGTCAGAGCTGGAATTGAAGTTGAGCTACTTGAAACTGTAGTACCAACCTTGTTTTTTTCAACGACTTTTTCAGCAGAGGAAGTAGAATTTGGAGCCGATGTAGGCAGTTCAGGGATTATGGTTGGTTTAACATGAGCAATTGGACTTGGAAGACTAGTAGCGGTAGTTGTGACAGACTTTGCCGCATTCTTCTGAGCTCGCTCAGCTCTCGATTTTCTGAGAGCGTCCATCTTCGCCTGCATTGTTTTTTCTTTCTCAACAGCGGCTGCACTCTTCGGCTGCGCAGTTGCAGAAAGAGCAGTGCCTCCGTTAGTTATAGCTTGTTTAGATTTATCTGTAGAGCTTTGGGCTGAAACCTGACTATTCGAATGTCCACTAGTAGCAGGGAGGCCAGAGGTAGGCGCAGAAGAAACACTAGTGGAGGGACTTTGGGCAGAAACTGTACTGATGGTTTTCGTTGCAGATTTCGACAATCTAAGCTCATCAAACAATTCTCCGACAAGCTTTTCATCAACCCCCTCTTCAAGATAGGCTGGGAATCGAACATCATACGACCAAAGATTCAGGATCGCGCCTTCAGCTTTTTTACGAGCTTCGGCGACAGTTTTAAAAGTAACGGTATCGTTATATGCATCAGCCTGAGAGGGGTGAGAGGTTCCAACGGTCTCTGGTACCTGACCTTGTGTGGAAGAGGGAGCATTTTCCTGGCCAGATTTGGATGCAGTATTATTAGGCTCTCCTACCGGTGATTGAGGTTTTGTTTTTTTCTGTGCACCGCCCTTCTTTGCGTTCAATGGTCCCTTACCTGCGCCTGTATCCTTAATCTGGGAATTCTTGATTTGGTCAAATATTGGCTCACTTTGGGCTATGAAAGGGGAGTACGAGGCCGAAGGTTGACGTTGATTATAATAATCGGCTGCTGCAGGGAGACGTTAATACACGAATTTATGAGGGGTTAGAATTGCTTACCATTGCGAAGAGTCGGTGGCGGTTGCTGAGGAGCAGGATCTTGGCCTGTTGGATAGACAGCGCGATGGGCAGTACCAAGATAGCCAGTGCCACTATTCCCGCGATAATGGTTTGAGCCCGGTGCGGCAATTGAAGCATTCGGGGCTGCTGAGTGCATGTGGACAGAAGTATCATCGTACTCCCCTTCGCTCATTTCGCGATTTTCAACGTTACCATACGCGGGTGTTTGTGAATGATACGCTGGCTGCGGGGCAGCCACTGGCGCATAGTATTGCGAATTTTGAGCATAATTTTGATGATTGTACCCAGCATATGAATGCATGCCTTGCGGCGCTGCATTGTATTGGGGCATAGATGAGTTTTCTTGATTCCAGCCCTGGAAGACTGGGACTGGGGGTATATTATTCTGCATAGCGGGCGCGCTGTAGTTTGGAAGTTGTTGTTGATTATAGCCATATGCCATTGTATTATCATATCCTTGGTTCATCGCATGCTGCCCTGATCGGCCATCATCTTGCGGATAATATGCGGAGTGATTTGAATAGGTTGGGTAAGGTGGGTTGTTCGACTGGTCGCGATTGCCATAGGCCGCGCCATAGTATGGATAACCCGACATTGTCGGCAAGTACAAAGCAGTACCTAGCTTTACTGAATGAATTCAAAACTTAACTGTGATTAGTTCTGACTGATATTGCAAAATTACCTCGAAGACGCGTTCAATTTAACGGTCGAGTATCATTGGCGCAGCGCAATCAAACCAAGGGAGAAAGTAATTACAGATGCAGAAGTCGCAGAGAAAAGGGTGTCGCGACGAGCCAGAAGAAAGGATTGTCAAAATTTAACAATGAAAAATGCAAGTGAGACTATCACTTTCTTCACTTATTTTGCTGACTCGATCTTGATGAACCTGGTTATGAAGAAGACCTGGGTAGAATCTGTCTGAAAGCTTGGTGGAGGTGGAGGTGCAGATGGTAATGGGAAAAAGAAACTTATTAGTACGATCGCACCTAAAGCAAACGCCAGTCGAAGATTCAAAGTCCCTTAGCGCCGGTAAATCCCGCCAAGTACTGGTGAGTGAGTGAGAGAGTGAGTGTCATTAGACAAAGACAGTGTCACACTAGAGTAAATGTCACGAGGTGCTCGCAGCAAGGCTGCCCTACGATAAACCATCAATTCTCTTATCGATATGATTCTACGACTGAAGCGGCACTGGATCAACTGGCGTTGCCGTTGCCAGGGGAAACTCTACCATTCAACTACCCAGTAAAGCCAAATTAATAAACTTTGTACCGCCACTTAATAATCCTCCTTCGCGTCGTCAATATTGACTTTAAACACTGACGTTGACAAGAATCTCGATTCCAGTTCAAGAGATAAAAAGAGGCGAAATAGAAGAATGAATCTTTTTATTTGCTGCCCTCTTTACTAATTTTACATGTAATGATTAAAGAGGTTGCATGAACTTTTCTCCCCTATTTTTACTTTGCGACAATTAAGAATCTTCCCATGGATGGACTTTGTTTACTTTCTTAAGGAACAGAGCCTTGCTTCGATCAATTGACACCAAACAACGCCTACTCCATAATGGCTTCTAATTTTCAGACAAAGCGCAACAATCCTTTTGCTAGATCAGGGACTATATCTCCTGAACCCGGTGTTCCCAAAGGCAGGCCGAAAAGTGCAATATTTGCGTCAGCTCCTTTCTCATCGCTGGCACAAGGCCATCAAACACACAATCGACACCAATCCTACTCCTCGCTGGGGGATATCGTGGCCCCTAATAATAATAATAATGTTTCACTAAGATTTCGCTCCAATTCTAAGTCGACTGCTCCCTCTTCAAATACATTTGCGCCTTCATTCATCAATTCGGAGGAGATGCGACTCGGCGCAGAAACTGTGGTGGCAATAGAGGGAGAGAATGATTTCTCCGGAAAGAGATATGTTTGGTTGAAAGATCCTCAAACTGCATTCGTCAAAGGATGGGTAGTGGAGGAATTGGAAAATCATCATATATTGGTCCAATGTGACGATGGAAGTGTGAGTTCATGAATGTGTTTCTCTTCCGGTATCATGTCTAACTGGGTATTTAGCAACGAGAGGTCGATCCTGAAACTGTTGACAAAGTAAACCCCGCGAAATTCGACAAAGCAAATGACATGGCAGAGCTTACGCATCTCAATGAAGCTTCGGTCGTCCATAATCTTCATATGAGATACCAAGCTGATCTCATTTACACCTATTCAGGCTTGTTCCTGGTTACCATTAATCCATATTGCTCGTTACCTATATACACGAATGAGTACATCAATTTATACAAGGGACGAGGTCGGGAAGAAAGTAAACCACACATATTTGCAATGGCAGATGAGGCTTTCAGGAATCTAGTTGAAGAAGGAGAAAACCAAAGCATTCTTGTAACTGGAGAGTCTGGAGCCGGAAAGACGGAAAATACCAAAAAGGTCATTCAATACCTGGCGGCAGTTGCAAACTCGGAATCACCAGTCAAAAACAAGGTACAGCATTCAACCCTCTCGCAGCAAATTCTTCGGGCAAATCCAATCCTAGAAGCCTTCGGGAATGCTCAGACAGTCAGGAATCACAATTCCTCCCGCTTCGGAAAATTCATCAGGATCGAATTTACGCGCAATGGCAGTATTGCCGGCGCTTTCATAGATTGGTATCTCCTTGAGAAATCAAGAGTGGTAAGGCTGAATGCTCATGAGCGGAATTATCACGTTTTCTATCAGCTTTTGAAGGGGGCTGATCGCACATTGAAAAACGAATTCCTCATTGAAGAATTAGACGTAGAGGATTTCGCTTATACGCGGGATGGTCATGACACCATCGTTGGCGTCTCTGACAGAGATGAGTGGAACACTTTGGTCGAGGCATTTGACGTTATGGGCTTCTCTGAGAACGACCAAATATCTATCTTACGAACAGTTGCTGCTGTTCTCCACCTGGGCAACATAACTGTCGTGAAGGAGAGTAGATCGGCCGATCAAGCTAGATTAGCTCCGGACGCACGTGCACAGGCCGACAAAGTGTGTAAGCTACTTGGAATCCCGCTCGAGCCATTTTTGAAAGGGTTGTTACACCCTCGAGTAAAAGCCGGACGGGAATGGGTCGAGAAGGTGCAAACGCCCGAACAAGTTCTACTCGCAATAGACTCATTGGCAAAGGGTATCTACGAGAGGGGTTTTGGTGATCTTGTGACCCGAATCAATCGGCAATTGGATAGGACTGGTATGGGTCTCGATGACTCTCACTTCATCGGAGTACTTGATATTGCTGGATTCGAAATATTCGAGGAAAACAGTTTTGAGCAACTGTGCATCAACTACACGAACGAGAAGCTCCAGCAATTTTTCAATCACCATATGTTTGTTCTCGAACAAGAAGAATACGCCCGTGAAAAAATCGAATGGAAATTTATTGATTTTGGTCATGATCTCCAGCCTACAATTGATCTGATTGAATTGCCCAATCCCATTGGTATTTTCTCGTGTCTTGATGAAGATTGTGTGATGCCAAAAGCCACGGACAAGTCATTTACGGAGAAACTTCATTCTCTTTGGGATCGCAAAACTCCCAAGTATCGTGCCTCTAGACTTGGGCAAGGATTCATGCTCACTCACTATGCCGCCGAAGTTGAATATTCTACCGAAGGATGGTTGGAGAAGAATAAAGATCCAATGAATGATAACATTACAAGATTGTTGGCTGCATCCAGCGATGCACATGTTGCAAATCTCTTCAGTGATTGCTCTGAAGCAGGCGATGACTCGGGTGCCATCCGAAGCAGGGTCAAGAAAGGTCTTTTCCGCACCGTTGCTCAAAGACATAAAGAACAGCTATCTAGCTTGATGGCTCAGCTGCATTCGACACATCCCCACTTTGTGAGGTGTATCATACCCAACCACAAGAAAAAACCTAAGCAACTCAGTGCACCACTTGTGCTCGACCAATTGCGCTGTAACGGTGTCTTAGAGGGTATCAGAATTGCACGCACTGGCTTTCCAAACAGACTTCATTTTTCAGAGTTCCGACAAAGATATGAAGTTCTATGCAGGAACATTCCCAAAGGGTACCTTGATGGCCAGACAGCAGCTAGCATGATGCTAGATAAGCTGCAATTGGACAAGTCATTGTTCCGTGTTGGAATCACCAAAGTCTTCTTCCGTGCCGGTGTGTTGGCAGAGCTTGAAGAGCAACGTGATGCCTTGATCCGTGAGATTATGACACGATTCCAATCCCTGGCCCGTGGTTTTACCCAACGTCGAATTGCCAATAAGCGACTGTACAGAGCGGAGGCAACACGGATCATACAGCGAAATTTCCAAGTTTACATCGACCTTTGTGAGAACCCTTGGTGGCGCCTTTTAGTCAAGATGAAGCCTTTGTTGGGAGCTACGAGAACATCAGGAGAAGTCAAGAAGAGGGATGAGATGATAAAGCAGCTTAACGAGAAAATGGACCAAGAAGCGTCAGAACGCCAAAGACTAGACGAGGAACGACGAAATACTCACACTGAGATGTTAAAGATCCAACAAACCTTAGAAAGCGAACGAGCGTTAGCCCTGGACAAAGAAGAGATATTCAAACGTTTGCAGCTCCGTGAGACAGAGTTGAGCGACAAGTTGGCTGGTGCTATTGAAGATCAGGAAAAGCTAGAGGATCAACTGGACGACTTGCTAGAGGCCAAAAAGCGAGCGGAGCATCAATCCGATGAATATCGATCTCAGTTGGAGCAAGCAGGTCACATAATAGCCAAGCTGGAGAGCGAAAAGCGAGACCTTGCTGAACAACTGGCTGATTTAGATAATCAATTGAAGGATCTTGCCAAGAAACAAGCCGATCGAAGCGCACAAGAAGCGCAGCTTTCCCAAGACGTCCAGCTACTCCAAAGTCAACTAAGCATTAAGGAAAGAAAAGTTCACGACCTTGAGGAGAAGCTTATCAGAAACGATCAGGATTCGGAAGTCAAGTTGGCTGCAGCGGCGAAAGACCTTCAAGCTTCTAAATTAAGGGAAAGCAACTTAGCCAGCGAAAACCGCAAAGTACAGAAGCAACTTTCTGATTTATCTGCAACATCGACAGGGTATGAAGATCTCGTCAGGCGCAAGGAAAGCGAGTTGGCTATCCTTCGATCTGACAACCGTAAGTATGAGGCCGAGAAGAAAAGTTTTGACGAGCAGAAGCGATCACTCTCGACGGAGAAAGAAAACATTGCCAACAGGTTAAAGGAAGTACAGGCTGAGATGTTCGCCATGAAATCCCAACAAGCCAATCTACAAAAGGAAGCTGCCGACGCGAAAAAACTTCTCGATGCTAGACTGACAGAAGATGCTCACGCCGAGCAAAATCGAAAGAGGCTAGAAGAACAGATTTCGACCTTGAAACAGCAACTATCAGAAGTGCAAAAAGACCTTAGCAAAGAACGACAATCTCGAGACGATGTCCAACTTCTCGCAGAGCATAAATTCCGAGAGCTTAGTGAGAAGTTTCAAGAACTAAATGATGCTAAGATCATTATCGAAAAGGAATTATACGTCCAACAAGACACTCTTAGAAGAGCAATGGAGAATAGAGTTTCTGCTGAAAAGGAACGCAACGAAGCACGAAACGAAATCAGAAAGCTCAGAGAGGCGAAGATTGCAGCCGAAGAGGCCAGGATACAAGCCGAAGTAGTTGGAGACCGCAATGCATCACGCCTAGCTCGAGAGCGCGAAGCTAGTCTGAAGAAAGATCTTGAAGCGGAACAGAATCGAGCAAAGTACTTTGAGACTGAGTGCAGCCGCCTAAATCAGCAAGTGGAAGATCTTAATAAAGTCATGATTGAGTCTGGAGATTTTGGTCTTAAGGTCGATCAAGAAAAGGAGCGACTTGAACGCGAACTGAACACAGTTCGAAGTCGATTAAATGCGTCTGAAAACGACAATCGTGCTTTACTCAACAAGCTTCAACAAAAAGGTCTCGAGATTGCTCGCACAAGCTCCAGAGCAAGTGAATCATCAAGAGGTCAGCTAATAGCAGCCCAGCGAGAGAAAGCAAAGGTCGACGAGCAGAATAAGAAGCTCAATAAACAGCTGGGCGATGTACAAATTCAGCTAGCATCCCTTCAAAAGCAAAAAGAAAAGCTGGAGCTTAATCTCGAAGATCTAACGCGCGAGGTTGAACGTGAACATATGAGTAGTAGAAACGCCGAGAAGACATCTTCTACTATGACAACCCAGTTAGCAGAGGTAAACCGCAAATTGGAGGATGAACGACAGTTGCACTCTCAGGCTCAATCTAAAAATCGACAACTACAATCTTTGATTGATACCCGAGATAAAGACATCATTGAGCTGATGAAAATTGTGGACCCAGAGATGCCAGCACCGCCGGTTGTACAACTCGATGGTAGTTTCGATAAGAGCACATCTGAAAATCCAAACCTTATTTCTCAACTCACTCAAAAAGTCGAGGAACTTCAGCAAAATCTCAGAGTTCAAGCTGCTGGTCGGTCGAATGCTGAAGCACAAGTACTTGAACTGCGAAAACGATATGAAGATGAGTTTGGTGACCATTCTGAGTGGCACACGCCCGGTAGGCCTAAACTTGAGGAGATTGATGGCAATGAGGGAACTCTAAATTCATCTCCAACGCATCTCAGAAACAAACTCAATGGCAGACCTCTGTCGGGCGCGACCCCACCTAATCCCCGCTTTCCAAGCTCGGGTGACGTCGGGCAAGATTCTGGACGCTCTGATCGTACTGCCGATATGTTAAGTTTCAACAATCGCATGGACTTGAAAGCTGACGTGGAAGAATTACAAAATCAATTGCAGCTGTCACAAATGGAGAATCGTCATCTGCAGAGCCAGCTTGAGCGTTTTGTTCCAGGACGAGATATCTTTGAGGATAGTCCGTCAGTACGCCGTGTGCACAAGCTTGAGCAAGCCAACACTCGACTTCATGAAATGCTTGATGATTCTGCAAAGAAAGTCTCCGCTCTTGAACAGAGTATTCAAACCGGAGAATTGTCATTCCGCGATATTCAAGCCAAATCTCACGAGGAGCTCTTTGAGCTCATCAACAATCAAGAAGAAAATCGACGAATCTTAATGTACGCTCACAAAGATGCATTAGTAGACCTCAATGATACGAAGAAGAATTTTGAAATCCTGAAACACACCCGAGCAGTTTTGGAGGTTGATCTCCGAGATGCAAAGTCTGATCTTGAGGACATGACTTTGCAAAGAGACCAGGATGCCGCCAGTCGGAATCAACTTTTGCAAGAATTTGCCGATCTTCAGATCCGTTTGGATGCCGAATCCTCAAAATTGGCCGATGTTAGTTCTAGTCTTGGTCTCTATAAGAGTAGAGCAGACGAGTACTTTAGCAAACTTGAACAAGCTGAAATTGCTGTGTTGAAGGCTTCTAGGGCCGAACAATTTGCCAGATCTCAAGCAAAAGAAGCGGAGGATACATGTGCCGAGATCATGTCAGAACGGAAGCAAATGGACGAGGCCATTGAAGATCTTCAAAAACAGAACCAACATTATGAAGAGAAGCTCGAGGATCTCTCCTCTGATCTCGATGCCGCAGTACAAGCAAGGAAGCGATTACAACACGAGCTTGAAGATTACCGAAGCCAACGTGCCATGGAGATTGAAGACAAAGAATCTAGCATGGAACAGACCAGAAAGAAATACCAAGCTGAGTTTGCAACTCTCACAAATGAACTGGACATTGCTCGCGAGGAGAAGCTATTCAAACAAACAGAGAATACAAGACTTCGGGAAGAATTGGATCAACTTCGAACAAAGTGGGACGATGAAGTCATGAACAGTTCGACATGGTCTAAAGAAAAGGCCCGCCTGGAGGCCACTCTTTCGGACCTCAATACATCACGTGATGAAGCCGTCAACGCTCACAATGAAGCTCAAGGCAAAATCGTATCACTATTAGCACAAGTTCGAAGTCTCAGAACAGATGTGGACGATGCAGCTGCCGAGAGAGATATTCTTCAACGCGAGAAGCGCGGCTTACAAGCTCGTCTAGAGGAAGCTAAAGCTGGTCTCGACGATCTTGCCCGAAGCGATAGCCCTGCACTACGAAACGCTGCTGGAATGGATCGCGAGATTTTGGAACTCAAATCCAACCTGGCACAACAAGAAGATATTGCAGCTGCCGCCATTGGCAAGATGAGACGATCTGAAGCACTTGCATCTGAAATACAGAAAGACATTGTTGCCGAGAGAGAAATGACAGCACAGTTGAATAAGGAGAAGGCTGCGCTAGAAAAGTCACTCAAAGAAACTCAGGTCCGACTACTGGATTTGGAAACTAAAGGCTATTCAAGTGCCAGTCAAGACGTGAGGTTCCTTCACGGTCGTGTCCAAGAGGTGAGAATTCCCTTCCCATAAACTTACCACCATTCTAACATATAAAATAGCTCGAAGCCCAACTTGACGAGCAAGAATCCGAACGCAACAAATCACAACGTTCCGTAAGAAATGTCGATCGCACAGTCAAAGATCTTCAACAGCAAATTGAACGCAAAGAAAAGGCCAACACACAACTTCAAGAAGATATTGCCCGCTCAAGAGATAAGGTTGAAAAACTTCTCAAGACAATCGACGAGCTTCAATCAAGTGATTCGACCAATCAGCTTTCAGCTCGTAGAGCAGAACGTGAACTAAGGGAAGAGAGAGAAAAGGCGCTGAGGTTAGAGCGTGAATTGGAAGGCTGGAAGGCATTGAGAATGCAGAAAGGTCCGGGTGGGAGGATAAGTGCGAGTGGCACTTGGAGACCGAGTAGCGAATTTGGCTCCGAAGATGCAGGGATTGACATCCCTAAACGAAAAAGCAGTTTGAGCAGGCAGGATAGCATGAGCAAGGGGTTCTTGTGATTTCCCATGGTACGGTGGATGATAATGTGATGTAGGAGATCTTCGCGCAGAATGAAGTAGAATTTTGTTCTCGGGCGTTTGTGATGGGAATAGTAGGAGTAGTGAAGCAGAAATGGAAGGGGACAGTGAATGGAATGGAGCACGGATTTGTGTATGAATTGTATGTTTTTCGTGTTAGGGGTGTATAATATCATTATGTCCTGGAATTTGTGGGATGGGATGGGATGGGCTGGAATAATACCTATGTAGACTTGTGCGTGTTATGAATGGAAATTTTGGTTTCTTGAGAATCTTCAAAGGGGCTTTATGGTCGTGGGAATGTGAGTTTGTGTTTTTGCTGTAGACGTGATTTATGGGAGAATATCAAGAGATGAGTTGAGATTTGGAGAGCTCTGAGGGGAATTAGAGTTGAATGAATACTTTCTTCCATCTTTTGGAGTATGGAGATGGGTGGTGAGTAAGTGATTATTCGGAGGAAGGGTATGTGAAGACACTGAGATATTAATTCGCGTTTATTATTGGAAGAGGGCTATTCAAACCGCAAAACAGTTTAAGTTCATTCTTTCAATCCGCACTTAGAAGTGATCTGGCCTTGAAAATCTAGGGGTTAAATGACAGTCGGTAAGCTGTAAGTTTTGAATAGATAGATAAAATGCATGTTTTAGACAATTCACATAGGTGTGAGGTTCTGTTCTGTGAATAAGAAATTTGGGCATAAAATTGTATTTAGGCTGGTATTGGATTGTGGGTGATATTTGAAGGGCTGGACAAGAATCTCATCGTGGTCCGCGGATGAAGTCTTGATGTTTTCGTAGTCCCTGATCCATGACCAAAAGTAAACCTCAGCTTTTTTTAGAGGCGATGATGATATATCTTCGCAACTTGTGGAGCTTCTTTTCAATTTCTCCCGGTATACTCAATACTCCAAATTATCCACTCCCAATGCTGCTATTATCTCATAGTACGAGTGGATAGTCATATTCATACCTATTCATACGGTCAGCTTTGATGAAATGCACCTTGTGGGTAGGTTCTCAGGAGGTTCCTACATTCGGAATTCTTCTGAATTATCCGGTTCCGAGAAAATCGGGATTGGCGCCTGTCTTCGCTTTCTCCACTCTATTTCCTCTCCTTCGATCCGCTCGTGGAAATCTCTCGCATGTATTTTCTCCGCATCTACATCATTGAGCCATTGTCTCGTCTGATGTTTGTATAAGTACTCCGCACATGCCATGTCTCCTGCGTCGCCACCACCCTGATTGAAAGATTCCATGAATAGCATCTCGTGGAATCTCTCTTGGAGATGACATTCGACGCAACCATGAAAAGTCACACGCTTTTTGGTGTTGGGGTGGGTATGAGTCTTTCCAAAGTAAGGAAATGAAATAGCAGTCATGTAACGACGGGATATCTCATCCTCGCGTTCGAATCCCACGTAGGCATTGTGTGGGGTGAGTTGTCTGTCCAATACTGGGCGATCAGCGAATGGATGCTTAGGGATAATGACTTCGTGTCGTGAGCGCAGCAATAATTGTCTTTCGTTATGGCTCATCGACATTCCATCAACATATTCAACTTCACCCAGGGGGACAAGAAGCAGACGTTGAGAGCTCTTGTACTTATTGTAGCCGTAGGTACCTGGAAGCGTTCGCAACTTTGGTGGATTTTGCACCTCGGGCCAAATTTTGATTGCAGAGTTGGGACGCTGGAGTCGCATGAAGTCGATATATGGAATGGTTCTAAGAGAGGTATCATTCCGGAGACAATAAGCGCAAGCTCGCTTGCCTTCAAAGAGTGATAAAAAGGCACCCAAGATTTTTTCATTATCCAAACTGTAACCTAATTAGCACGTCTCGATGCCATTGGAGAGATATCTGCACTTACTATGAGACTTCCGTGCAGAATTCGCATTCAGGGTTTGTTAAGGCATGGTGCAATTCGAGCAGAAGTACATGGGATCCCACTCCAGTACTTAAAATGGCGCGCAAGGCCTCTGGAGCATTTTCAGAAATTTCTTGCCATTCCAGGGTATTTTCAACTGCCAGTCTGCAATATTGAGAGCAACGGCGAACATTGATCAGGGTTTCAATGTCAAGATAATTGAGAGTGCGCTGAAAGATCTCCATTGGCATTTTGACAAGGAGGCTAATGTTGCTAGCGCTCTCAGGGCGAATCATAGGGTACCTAAAGGACTTGGTAGTTTTGCTGTCGAGCGGACATTTTTCTCCTAATTCATAACTTGAGATAAAAGGCTCATATTTTTCTTTAGATGGATGTGGATCTCGGGAACAGCAGGTACAAGGCATCCTGCAATGATATTAGTTCTTTGACTACTTCTTGGGCTTATACTGCTTGGAAAATACTCATGCTGCCAATGGCATGAATCTCTGATGGCACTATACCATGTGCTTAGAGTTTCGGAGCTCTATACTTCGGGCTGCATGAATATTGAACCGGCAAACGTACATTGCTGTTTTGTGAAAGACTCTTGGATCGAATATTTGAAACTTAAGCCTTTGGATGGAAGATGAATTTGTTATGCCAAGATCAGCTTAGGAGCAGGATATCTGATCTAATGGATACCAAGGAAGAGGATTTGTAGGTCAATTACGATGAACAAGGATGAAAAATTCCGAATTAGTAGGAGTACTCTCAATATTAAAGTGTGTATGTAGAAGTAAAGGAGACATATAAAGCTTAATAAGATGCTGCAGAAGAATTTGTAGAAAAGTACATTGACTGTATTAATTGACTGTGCGAAAACCAGGAGGAGGGAGCCGAGGGAAGATCTAAACATGGACCGTGCACAATAGGTTAGCTCGAGGTTAGCAACTCGGAGATTTAATTGCCCGTCTGTGCTCAAGATGCAGGGGGTAGATCACACTAATGCTAGTACCAACCATATCTCAACCTCCTTCAAGATTTCTGTACATGAGGAGATGGTGATACAGATAATCTTCGATTTGTTACATCTCCTGTTTAATTTTAGTCATGTTCTTAAGTCCAGAACCGTTACATCAATTCTTTATATGTGTATACATCATGTTGCTAAATTTCAAATGACACTGCCTACCTTATCTCCATTTGCAGTGGGTTTGTTAGAGGATAAGTGGAATAAAATATTAAGCAATCAAGATGCACAATATATAAATGATGGCAACTATCTCCTGGTAGTTGTTGAGCTAAAAAGCTGTCTGGGAAACGAACTATCAGCAAGGAAAACATTGTACACCTTCCACTTATATATTAGATGTCAAGATATTTACATCTAAATACATTCATCTTATACTCCTGATATCGAACAAGTATCTCTGGTATTTATTAGTACTGCCACAGCTTGTCTGGAAATATGGCCCACAATGTTTGTCTTTGTTTCTTAGAAATTGTTACAGTCTTTGTTATTGTTGCTACCTAGCCCACCTTCTACAATCTTGATCATTCGACTCGACATTATGTCAATTGGAGATCAGACCACTTTTCCCACCTGTTTACTCATTGGAAAGAGAAGAAAAATCTTCCTGGATCCACCAGTTCGTGCACATATGCAATTGATAAGGCTGAATGTGCAGTGTCTCAACAGTTTGTGGGGCAAAGGCAACCACAAAGAACAAGACACTTCGCTAATCTTACATGAAAGGCCATTTATGTTTTCATCCGAACTACTGATCTCAATAAAGAAGACTCACAAGGTACTCAAGGAGAAATTTCTACATCTTAGTGGGGCTCCAAAAATTCATTCGAGTCTTTTGTTGAGCTCTGTATCCATCTGGCTTGTTGCCATGGCTCTCACAAGGAGGTTTGAATATGCGAGATGCTCCACCTTGTTTCTTTCTTCTTTCCTGAGGTTCTATTTCCTTCGGAGACTTGAAGCAATCCGCCAGCTTGACAACCATCTATTGGAAGAACATTCATAGTTGATCAATTCAGGAGCTTGACTTTACTGTTACAAGCCACCAACTACATATTAGACATTTGATATATTCTTTACCATGTCAAACCCCGTTCTGGAAGAGATGAGAGAAGCTCAAGAAAATGGGGAACTAGGAACAGGCCTTCAAGCTATTGACCAGGAATTGGGTCGTCTCTCAGAAGGCTCTATCTTAGAGAATCTATTGAGACTTGTTGTCTTCGTCTTTAAGACATCATTTCTCATCATCTCCTCGCTCCCTTTCCTAACATATTCGATACCCCAGTCAGTCGCTTCCTTCATAGTTGTACCTGGCCAGATTTTGTTATCGATTCCTGGAGTCATCCAAAAAATTCTTGAGCTCGCGCTTAATCCAACACTCGCAACCTTTGGTGCAACCACAATTTTCGGAGGGCTTTTCTTTGTATTAGTCTCTCTGCGAAATACCAAACTGGGACGTGGAGTGGAAGCGCTCTATAATTTCCTCGGCTGGGCTCCTGTTTATTCTGCAGTGCTGCTGCTTTCGAGCCGCTCTGAAGCCTCGCGCGAACTTCTTGCTTCTCTCCACGAATTCTTCGTAGCTAGCCCCTGGTCAGCAGCTTTCGTCTTCCTTTTTGTCTTCAAGTTCGTGAAGATAGTCGTCCATCTATTTTCCTACAACTTTCTCTCTAGCTACAAACTTCCGCCGCTCCACCCCTCTGTTGTACCAAGCGATGTTACGGTAATCATAGCAACTGTTGGTGATTTTGCCGACAAGTTTGTCAGAACTATCAATTTGGTCCTCGAAAATCACCCAGCTAAAATCATTATCTCGACAGTCGGAACAGAAAAACTCATACAAGCCCGCAGAGTCGTCGAGAGAATAATGAGAGAAAAACGCCTTCCAGGACGAAAGATCGAGGTTATTACTATTCACCAACCAAGCAAACGTGTTCAATGCGTCCAAGCTTCCCTTCAGGTTAGAACTGGACTCATTGCCTATGTCGATGATCATGTCTTCTGGCCTCCCACCTTTCTCCAAAGTGTTCTCGCAGAATTTGAGGACCCAGCTGTAGGAATTGTCGGAACCTGCAAACGTGTCATCCGCGAGCCTGGAAACAATTGGTCTGATTCTCTCCGCAATTTCTTCGCTTGTATCTACCTTGAGCGCCACAATTATGAGCTCACCTCTACCTACAACATTGACGGTGGATTATGGGTTGTCTCTGGAAGAACATGTTTACTTCGAACAGAGATCGTGCAATCAGTCGATTACAGAAGTAAATTCCTTTCCGAAACTTTCTTGGGAGCCGGCCCAGTCAATTGCGATGACGATAATTTCAACACCAGATACATGATCAATCACGGCTACAAAACTGTGTTTCACAACAGACCAGAAGCTCTCATTGAAACAACTCTAGGTACATCGGGCGGTTGGCCCAAATTCTACGAACAGCTTCTTCGCTGGTCTCGATCAATCTGGCGCTCCCATATCAAAACCGTTCTCATCGATGGAACATGTTGGAAATTTTGTCCCTGGACTAGCTACGCCATGTTTGTCTCTGGACTGTTCAATATCTCTATCATTTACGATTCTCTCTTATTCTTCACACTCTTCAAATCCGACTTCTACACCGAGGATAATCATGCTGGTGCATATCTTCTTTGGGCAATAATTTTAAGTCGTATGATTAAGCCGTGGAATTATTATATGCGCCATAAACACGAGATGTGGTGGGCTGTACCAGCAGAAACCCTTTTCGGCTACTTTCATGGAATCATCAGGCTGAATGCGCTACTGACTTGTCGTGATATCGGCTGGGGCGGAAGAGATTTAACAGGGCTTGCACCAGCTGTAAGACGTCAATAAGAGTATTACCTGTTCCGAATGGAATGCGATATGCGATATGGGGTGTTGGGTCGGGGTTAACAGAAGTTATCATGCAATCGTCTTACTGGAAAGGAGTATCGACTTCTGAAGCTATAGTCGCGGTTGTTTGGGTGGATGGATATTGCTTGGGAGTGTGGGTTGTGATTTGAGTGGTTTTGGAGTTGGAGTTACTGGAGGGTTAAGCGAATTTTAACGGGAGAAAAAAATGCTTTTCTTTGCTAAAAGAAAATAGATATATCTATGCCTAGGGAGTTCCTACAAAGTTCTACCATTCAAAAATTAGATAGTCTCAAAGATAAAGAGAGTTATGAAATTGGTTTGTTTAAGGGAGTCATCAAGAACAACTACTTGTTTTTTGCTGGTTTGTTGTCTTCTTATCCTCTGTGAATCTTGAAGTAAAAAACTTATAGTGATGCGATGTAGGTTTACAAAGTGATTTGTAGTATGAGCTTTACAGCGCATCATATTTGACTCAGTAGCGTTGGGCAAATAGATCACTCTCTCCTGATAAATAGTTCTTAATTCTCTCAATGCACCATTATAATCAACATCATTCACATCTAAGGAGTGGACAAACTTGCTTTTCTTCCACAAAGCTCTATATACATATACTACGCCTGAAAACTCTAGCTATAGGATATTCACTCTATAGTAACCTTCACAAAACACAAACACACACCAGACCCTCCATTCTAGAAGAATTCAGTTACGCTTTCTAAGATAACCAAGTTATGTTTTATGAAAGAAAGTCATATTAAGTTTCTTCAATCACGTAATCTCTCCCCCTCTCTGAATCGTATTTCGTGCTCATTTCCATCTATATATAAGCATCCCAGAAGAACTATTCAAAATTACCCCTTCATAGTCAAATCATCAAACATTATGCTCACAATCAAAGATAATTCTGTGATTGCATAGCCCCGCTGCTGGTACAATGATTCACTCAAAAGGCTTGCTGAATATTTTCACTAAAAGATAATTCATCTAATGATTAATTTCCGAGACTAACCGAGTCCGAAATGACTCAGCCGAAGAGGAATCAATACAGCTATTTTTTGTAAATCTAATTTCAATATTATATTTTGCAGACTTTAGCTTACAAGCTGCTGAGATTACTCGCGTTCTTTACTATATTTTGAACAAATCTGTTTATAATGGTCATTCTTTTGCAATTCTTACGACATTTACTTTGTTTCAAAGACTAGTTATCTCAAAGTTTCAATGACTACCTAACACTGCTTTAATGAGTATTGGTCAATCCTCAAACACTTGCACATTGCTTCAATATCAACCTGAGTTCTGTCGAAAATAGACTTCAATCAAGGTTTTTAGAACCCAACTCCCCCTTTCCATGATAGTAATCTAAAACATTCCCAAAAGTACAGTCACTTCATTTGTACAATTGCTATTTGAGCCCCGACTAGCCGATTGTTAATCATACATCAATTCCAAATTTCCTGGAAGCGAAACGGATTCTGACCTCTAATAACCAACTCCTCATTACAAATAACGAATATAATCCGCAGCCACAATGGAGATCTACAAGCCTGTAAGCTATAATATGAGGCGTGATAACCCTAGAAAGTCAGTTGAAGAACTATACACCACAAGAATGTCGAGGATGTTCGCCAAAATTGACATGCAACGGCCCATAACGCTCAAAGAAGATGAAATCGCCGCAGCCATCCTGAACGCAGAAGCACTCACAAAGACTTGGAGTCTCCTTCGAAAAATCTTAGGAGCATACGAACCAGTCATACGCAAGCGCTGGCCCAAAAAATCCAAGGTCAAACGTGCACAACTTCTACGAGAAGTATATCCGGAGATTCCAAAGCAGCATGCTCCGGAATTCGATAATCTGCGAGCTCGTTGGACTGACGCACCCGTCAAATCGAACGGGTACCAGAAATCCATGGAGACACCATATATCAATTTAGAGGACCTCATACAAGGCATGTTTCTGCCTCTTTTTTTAAACTCGAGAGGTCGATATTCCCCGCATCTATTCGTACATGCAGATCTCTACGCTATGCACTTCGGGTTAAACATGTGGGAGATTCCAGAACCCAAGATCTATGATGGATTGACACCATGGAAACGCGCTGTCATCTTCAAAAATCCAGATTCGGGAAAATACATTGAGTTCCTCGAGTCAAAAGAAAGATCGGATGAGGCTTATGCATCTGGCCTAGGATTCCCTCCAGGAAAAGCAATGGTGGTATTGAGAGCACAGGTTTTCACGTATCAATTCCTCGTGAAGTGTTGCTCAGTAATACTTCATGACATTCCAACGCTCCTGGACGACAATCATGATTTTAATACCGTCACTGAACCGGAACATATCTCTCCATCCTCTTCTCAACGGCTGAGTCTCTTATTTTCTGCAACCGAGTCTCTTTACAGACCACCAAGTCAAATCGACTTTCAAAGAATAGAAGATCTCCTTGAAACGAGACGTGCCGCAGCAGAAGACCACCTATGGTCTCTAAGGGAAGATCCTAGTTATTTCGCTGAGATGCTTGATGCCCAAGGCAAAGATGATTGTTTTTCCAGCGACGAAGATGCAAAAGGATTGCAAGTACTCGTCATCCTCGAATATGCATGTATTTCCTTGCTTCTTTGGAACAATCTGCGGGATGATTGTCGGCACTGGCGAAATCTTGAAAAAAAGTACTCGGGAGAGATCGCTTCTGACAGGCAGCTTCCATCTGAATATGAAAGAGCATTCGTGTGCTTCTGGGACAATCTAGGCCGCGCTAGTGATTATTTGAGAATGGACACCTTAAGACGAGAGATTGTGTTCTCAAATACCTTCCAAGCCAGCGTCCTTCAAGATATACTACTTGATTACTCTGTTGCCATACTGGGAGACATAAAAGCCGGAGCGCAGGATAAGCTCTTCTTCATACTATATGAGTTGTCTCAAAATGAGGCTATTCTATATTGCTCGTTGCCGGATCTGTTTGATGAGCTCGAGCGATATCTGCTAGCAAACCCAGCTGAAAAGGACCGAATCACGACTTTGGGGCAGTCAATTTTATCGGACGTTGGCATTGTTGCTTCGATAGGTCGGGATTTATATCTTTATCAACCTTGGGCATCAACGGTAAACCAACAACTAAAGAACGATGATGGCACCATAAAAGCCTGTACGGACTCTAAATGGAAACGTACCATGGATTTCTTTGCAAATCTGGAAAACCAAGCCATAGACGAGCTTACAAAGCTTGTCGAATCGCCCAACTGCTTTCACTATCCTGCAGAAAGACGCCGAAATGCGGCGAATAACCACAGAATGCGACAGGCCGAGGAGTTGCTTGATAAGGTCTGGGATCGCATTGACCAAGCGTATCTTGAGGCTTCCGGAAATACCACATTAACTAGCGCCCTTCAAGATCTTATCTCGAGCCAAAGGAGACTAATTCGAACGCCAGAATGGGTCGAGACGGTTCCCAATATCAAACAGTCTCATGAACAACGCACTACAAATGATGACAGGCTGGTTAGTTCTTTCCAATATGTGCGAATCGAAGAAGGAAAGAGCACCCAGTCTTTAGAGTTGGGTGACCGAATAATCAAAGCCAAGGCCAAGTCGAAGTCCAAGAAAGCGGAGACATCTCAAGAATCTGCGCCTTTGACTGAAGAGGTTCCAGAGACAGAAGAAGCTGAAGTACTGCGGAAGGTAATCAAAGTAAGCAAGAGAACATACCGTGTCTTTACAGCATTGTTCTACACTCCTTCTGAGAAAGATCCACCCGGAGAAATTTCATGGCAAGAATTCCTTCAAGCAATGGCAGCAGGAGGGTTCAATTCAGAAGCACTATATGGCAGCATTTGGCATCTTACACCTCAAGAGGAACATGCTGATAAATTGAAGAGAAGCATTCAGTTTCATCAACCTCATCCTGGGAAGCTTAGTCTTAGGACAGCAAGGTTTTTTGGAAGACGCCTTAATCGAGCATTTGGTTGGGATATTGACTTATTCTCTCGAGAGTAAGTCTATTTTTTAAGTGACAGAGAGATCTCCATGCTGGGGAGTGGATTGTTCATCATGAAGGATACATAAGCATCTGCGTTGGTGGTCACAAATTTCGTCATATGATAGTTACATAGCCAAGGAAGAATAGACATGTTCAAGAGTAGAATAATAGAATATAGAGATTATTTCAAAGCAGACAGCCAAGGTCAAAAACAAATGCGTACATATGGACTTTGGTGATTGTTTCTCGATGTGCCAATGAAGTCAACTAGAATTAGTTTGAGTTGGGGTGTAAGTCACATGGGCGCCAATTTAGCCCCTCTTTTAGAGTTCACTCATGATCTGCTGGGTGTCACTATTTCTGAATTACTTTAATTTTTTAGGACGAATCTAGCATGGAATTACGCACTCGTCATATAAGTTCTTCCTTTAATGGAAGACTATTTCCTTCTGAATTGTCCAGTTATAACCGTCCAATAATGATCGTCCCCAAAAGTTTCTCCAGAATAATATGTAGTGCACAATGCGGATCATTTTAGCCCCTTTCTCTAGACATAGACGGTCTTGCTTGTCACAACTTACATGTCAAAATTCAAATAATTTTCCTTAAAATAGTCCTTAGCATGTAAGCTAGACATTAACCATTTTTTCTCTGCTACTAGACCGTTAAGTCAATACTAGATAAAAGTCTATAGCTATCATTTTTCACTATAAGTATCTCTCACTCCACACATTTTTCGCTCCAAAAAAATAATTTCACACACTCTCCACTTCAAGCCACACTCTATAGAGTTGAAAGAAACTATCCAAAATCAAAAGCAACATAGTTACTCTCATACTTTACACATCTCTTACTTCTGGCCCCGAGAACACCTCGCTAGCTCACATGTCTCAATCATCATACTCTGATCTCGAGAGCGCGGGCTTCACTCCCTCACCACCTCCAACACACACCACTGAAGTTTCGGAAGCTCAATCAAGAACCATCGATTCCTCAAACATACAAACATCCATTACAACTGTCTCAAATTCTCCAAGAGAACTCCCACGGGAGCCTACCATACCGGATTTTCCACTATATGACTGTTTTCCTCACGAAATCAGATGGGAGGTCATGTATCAGGCTGCACTTCAAAGCGAACCACGTCTGATGCCAATCAATATCGAAACCAGATTACGTTCGCCAGACACCAGAGAACCCAGCGATCGCATCGACGCCTTCCTCCAAGCTGGCGGGAAGTGGAAAATGCAAGAAGGAAACTTCCAATACCTTACCATAACCCGTGGATGCGGACGGCACGCGCTTGAAGAACTCATCCTGGAGCAATTCTACTTTCGTCCAGAAAAAGATATCCTGTGGTTCTCTGAAGAATTTTTGGAAAACTACCAGAACATCAATATCTATCCTTCTGAAAGCGTGAAACGTTTAGTGATAACTATCGAGAATTTCCGAGAGTTACTGACTCTTTACAAGGGCAACATTTTGCAGGAACCCCCTAAACACTCGACTCTGTTCATCGGTAAACTACGAAAGCTAGAGCACATATATGTAGTTCCGGCTTGCAGTGCTAGAAAAGAAAGACTCAGTGAGAGTTTTGTTCTTATGGAGGCTAATGATGAGCCCGATGCTTGTGCTAGGCATATTCTGCTGACATTCTGGTTTTCCTGGCTCGAGGAAGATTCTGAGAATATTGGTTGGAATCCGCCGAATATTTCTTTCAAAAATATTCGTTGGACATGAATATCAGAAGTTTAGGTGGGGGGCTTTACCGTACAATGTCTAGGATATAAAGATGAATTGGTTGATGAACAAATAATAGGAGGAAAGAGATCTTGATATAATATCACAGATATCAAGCGAGAATACGTATCGAAAACGTACACATTAATTAATGTATAACACCAGCGGATATAATTCAATAGCTATAAGCTTCAATAGTTAATATTTAATAACAACAATAAAAATGATAATTATTACCATTCTAATGCCCACAAACACCTACCCAAGTATACAATGAGCATAAGACCAGCATCGACAATTATAAACATCGAACAAAGTGATCAAAGCAAAGACGCAACTTCCCTCAAGGCTCAAAGTGAAGACACAAAATATGAACCATCCCCAATACTCCACCTCATCTCGGAAGATACTCCACAATTCCCTCACCAACACCCAGAAATCACGCATAGTGTATATACCAAATCATACCTGAAACCATATCAATGATATGATGTATTGAGAAAGTTTGGAGCAATGGCATAAAGCTGAAGCACCCTCTGGATATTCACTGCAAATCAGAGTTGTTTAGGTGCCACGTTGCGAGGCAGCTTTTGGTCGCATACTCGTTCCTATCCCTTCCTCAATTTCAATCTTCAAAACATCACATTGTACCATCAACATTTATTACTTCAACACCAAAAACATGATTGGAAACATAGCACCCATGAGAATAGTGTGTGATCTTTAACTTCTGGAGTTTGAAGATTAATAAGTACCCAATGCTTTAGAAGTGAAGGTCAAATCATGGATTGATATGCACAGTCACTTGGAGCCACCAAAGGCATGCATAGTATCTAAATAATGGGGAGAAAAAACTATTACTAATCTGCTCAATATTATTTTCACAGTATTGCTGATTGGACAACGCCATATCTGCAAGGTAATCACCACCAATGGGTATCACAAAACTTCCTGATATATGTATCCCATCGCCTATCCTATGCGCAGACACTTATACAAACGCCGTCGCCTCAAATAGTTTCATCCTAAGTAGTCACCAATGCCAATGGAGTCTGCTAAAAATTCAAATTCTTACCCCGATGTGCTGTTCGTCTCGTTGTACAATCATTTTTCCTCCCAAGCGCTTACCAACTTGGTCTTCTTCTTGGGTGGTCCGGACTTATTACTGGAGCTTCAGAAACATTAGTAATTGGAAAGAATAAAAGAGTGCGAGGTTCGCTCGAAACTGTAGACATGCCAGAGAACCAAAAAAATGTAGTGAAGAGGATGTGGAATGGATGTGCGATATGAAGGAATGCTTACTCGGAGTCTGACTTCGTCAAAGCCTGCTCTTTCATCCTCTGCTCAGCAGCAGCCAATGCCAATGGCCTCATTGCCTCTCTTCTCGCAGCTTGTTTAGCATACTTGGCTCGAGTTTGAGCCTCATTGACAGGTCTGCCATGTACCAGATTGGTGAGGGCTGTCTCATTGGCTAAGTTCTGGCTTCGAGTGCGGCTGTGCGAGTCGGGGTTATTGGGACAGTTTCTGCCATGTGCTGCATCGCCAAGTCTAAGGATATTTTCCCAGTCGGCACCGCAAAGGTAGCACCAGGAGTTCCCACAGCGACCTAAGTAGTAATCGTTAGTAATGAGCCTGTATTAAGAGGTGTATTAATAGGTGTATCTATACATACATTCCATATGGTCACAGCCATCGCTTCTCACAACGCACTCTTTGCATTTTGGGCAAATCCTAGAATCCTTTGCCAGTAGCTTAGCTGTGGCCTCCTCCTGCTCCAAACGTTCAATTTGTGAGTCATCGACATCAAATTCGTCGCATGACTGTCCTTCGTGCCATGGTAACTTGTGTTTGACACAAGTCTTGAATTTACAATGGTCGCAAACCATCAATGGCTCCGGGCCTTCATGTATTTGACCTCCACCGCACTTGGGTCCTAAGCACATCACAAAGGTATCGGGTCTGGAAGCTTTTTCTCTCAAGTAGGAGTAACTGTTCGACAATTAGCGATGAACACAAAGAACCAATAAGAGTCACTGACCGTTCAAGTACGCCCGTAGATGCTTTGCAAAGAACATCTTGATCAGTGAGGACAGCTGAACAAAGCGGACACTTGATACCATTCAAGAGTCCATACTCTATATCTGTGGTGATTGATAGATCGAGACATTCCCTGCAAATTAAAGTGTCTCGGTGTTGACAGTCACCTGTGATATTAGACCAGGTGTTCACTCTCAGGACGTCCTCAGCACAAATAACACATTCCACTTTATCAGGTAGCTTTTGGGAATGATCATGTGCTTCGCCAATTTCTGGCTCCTCTTTGGTCTCTTCTTCTTCATCGTCTTCGTCGTCGTCGTCTTCACTCTCCGTCTTATCTTCGCTCTCCTCAGTTTCTGAGCTTTCTTCTTCATCATCCGTGCTGTTGGGCTCCATTCCGAATTCACCATTATCAGGTTCGGCGCCGAAGATGTAGTTGTCGCGTTCAGGATTGTCAGGATCTAGATAAAGAGTTCAATACAATTTTCAAAAAGGTGTACACACAAAAGGCATGGTAATATTAGGGGGTATGTAACTTACGCTGAGGGAAAAGGTCAAAAATATCCATTCCAGGGTGGCGTCTCAAGGCTCTTTCTCTATCTTCCCACTGCAACTCGTGACCGGAGTTGGCGGAAGCCCCAGAATCGGAACTTGATTCATCATCAGAATTCTCTTCTTCATCTTCGTCTCCTTCATCTTCGTCTCCTTCATCTTCGTCTCCTTCATCTTCTCCATCTTCTCCATCTTCTCCGCTGGACTCTTCCGCAGGTGCAGTCACGGGATGAGTTGATGGAAGATCACCACCATTTTCGAACCATTCCTTGACTTTCTCAGAAACTTCTTCGTCGAGACTTGTTTCAAAAGTCTGGAGACGAAGAAAAAGGGCAAGTCTATCACCTTGGTTTTCTGGGAGTTTTCCGTAGTGTTTTAAGACATGGCGCATCTTTCTTGCATCATGTTCCTTGAAATTGAGTCCGAAGACCTTACTTGACTGGTAGTCGAATGCCATTGTGATAAGTGATTGTTTCTTTCAAATGATTTTGAGTAATTTGTTTCAGTTGAATTTTTCTGGGTGTCTTGATCTGGATGAGAATGTCCTTGACCAGAGAGATTGTTGAAAAGGATGTTGTAAAACTGTTGTGTGATTGTGAGGATGTATTGAGAAGATTATAAGGAAGTTGAGAGACTCGAGACTGCCTAATAAAACTACTAGGTACTGTAGTTAGGATAATTTAGTCCAATTTAGTATGTTAATTGTTGACTAAGTTTAGGCTACCGCTCGGACTCCACCCCCTCATTCTCATTCTATTTGACAGAAGTGAATCACATGACACACATAATTTATATTCATTCTTGGGTATGTCATTTTCATTCTCTTGTCTTAATTGGTGTATATAAGTTACTCGCAGATTAAAGATGTATTGATTGGTTTTGAGTTCAAATTTGCTTTCAAAGTATCATTGTGTGTTTCCATCATCTACTTTCTATCTGATTCCCCCCAAATTTCCTTAACTTATTAGTTATTTGCACATGGACTCCTATTACTCTCAATTTTTAGTACTTTCACTGGACTACCAAAGTAATTCTCAGGTTCCTCGGTCCCTCGGTCCCTCTTCCTTAAGAGAGATTTTAGCAATTAGTCAATCTTCAGTACCAATACTGTCCAGCGTTGTGAATGATCATGATGTACCAGGTATTTCAACGACTGGACTCACAGTGTTGTAATTCAATTAGGTTGTTTGTAATTGTTAATGACTTTCAAAATGAATTAGTAACGTTGATGTGGTATTCAACTGTCAAACACAACCATAGTTCCTTGCCGTACAGCTAGCCTTGGGTGATATGTAATGACGTTTGTATTTTATCTTTACTAGCAGACAAACTCAGCATCTGTACATCAATGACTTCAAAGCAGTTGATATATTTCTTGCTCTACCCAGCTTGGGGAATAACATGGCCTCTCTTTCTGTCTTTTTGTCAACAGCAATGGTGTACCTGTGGCTATCAACTAGCAGCTTGTTATGTCACAAATTTGAAGATCTCTGTATTTTAACAGTAAATGGCGGAGCTATGAAAGGACTTATCTGGCTCTCCAAAACACCTGCTTTGTGGTGTTCGCATGCATTTGACTACTTATTAGACAGAACTTGAGATAATCCACCACTGAAGACAAGTTTCGGCCTTCCTACTATCGATACCAGTGTTTTCGCTGATCATAATTCATATTCAATCTCCCTGAAAGCCCTCTCTTTTAACGGTATGCAAAGTGACGACTGATTTGTCTAGATACTTCATGCTGGTTGAATTCTTGAGATACCTTTTGAGTAGCATTATTTTGGCAAAGTCATTGAAAGTTTCGACAGAGTATAAAGAGACATGAATACCTCTGAATGCTATGACAGTGATTCGCAGGCATGAGGACACTATAATAAAATTCCAAGTAATCTGGCCCTCGAGGCTCAACCCGAAAATGTGAGACTTGAGAAAGAGCTCCAATTCATAGGTTACTACCATGCATGGTAGACTACCACGTGCTTTGTGTATGGTTTCGCAGTGTTGAGACATGTATTTGGATCATCAAATTTACTCTTCTAATTGGTTTCTTCAACAAAAAGTAATCCAAAACTGTTTTATAACCAGACACCTGACGTCGAAATAACATGGCAGTTCAGAGCTTCAGTATCACCGCCAGCAATTCAATGGTAACTTACCAAGTATAACTGATGAGTTTGTTATGAAACAGATTTGGCACTTATCAAACTTATCAAATTTTATAATTAGAGCAGGTCACAACTCTATCATTCAATAGAAATACCAGACCTCTCATTTCCGCCTCGAATTGGCTACAAAAGAGGAGTTGCGGACATGGTACATACAATCGTATCTCGGAGGACCCTTACTTACTCAATCTCATTGGTGTTGGCGGCTTGGAATTGGCTAGTGAATCGGTCATTGAAGTGACGCGTGCATACTGGTAACTAGAAAGCTCATATCTGTTCAGATGGTTCTTGCAAGTGATGAGATCTCCCCAAGCGCAACTCCCTGCTATGCACCACTGCTACGATTTCTTACCTTGCTTTCTATGCCTTTCACAATGTTTATGTGTCTGATGGAGCAATAATAATGATCAATGTACCACTTGACATTTCATCTGCGAAGAATATGCATCAAGATCAAGTGTATTGTTCTGTTCAAGAAATTCCCGACACGCAAAGAACCTTCGGTCTTTGGAAATTTACTAATTCTAAAAGTCAATCTCATTTGCAGACCGAGATCCCCGTGGAAATATGTAGAGATTGGACGAAAGCCATGTCAAAGAAAGAGAGGAATTTCCTCGTAAAGACCCATGGTCATGGTGTGCCGTGAAAGGCTAAAAGGAATATGCAAAACTTGAAGGTCGATTTTTTTTTTCCAGTAGCTTGCTCACACTTTACACGTATCCAACGTCCGGCAATGGTGATAATGTTCCTTGACACTGATACTCATGACAAGAAAGAATTGGTGTTCATGTAAGTTCGAATAGGAAGTCAGTTCGCTGCAATGAAAACTTCTGGAAGAAACTCCTTATTCATACATCTTGATGCTCAATCGCCAAATGAATTCTCGTGATATCAATGCAGTGCCGTGGCCGGCTCGGTTGCATTGCTCGAATTCGTCACCACACCCGGACTTTGTGCCGAAGTTTCGGATATCAGCTGGCACTTATCCGAAGACGGGCCTGGTGGGCGAACCCAGAGATTATGTAAGCATTATTTTTCGGATCATCAAGACCTTTCAATCCATCCCATTTTCATGGAATGATCCCAATACCCTGAGCGAAAAAAGAAGCTTATTGCTTCCAGTTCTCTTATCGCCTATGGACGTTCATCGAGTTCTCTTCGGCCTGGAAGAAACTTTAAAAAAAAAATGGCACCTGAAGACGCGTGCTTAAGTACGACGACTGAAGCCAAATTCTCCGATTCCCCAGAAGCATTGCGAAACGTTAACAGAGGGCGTACCAAAGCCTTCTTGACCTTGCAAATACCTCAGCCTAAATAATAGAGATTGCCAAATTCCAAAGATCTTTTGGTGAAGGATTCACCACGTTCAATTCTCTACTAGTTTGTTGCCTTAACTATACAATGTTCGTTTAAATTGTTTTGCAGACACCATTTCAAAATTGTGATGACGACTCTTTCTATTGTCCAACACCACCAAAGAGTTAAGGCTGTGCAAGACCTATATACGCAGCCAGCAGTGAGTTCTTCTACAAGAGACATCAAGACTTAGGCCAGACTATTACGTTTCCTCAAAGCGGGCTTTTCAAGAGCCCAGGCTCACCAGCGTCATATCTCCACACTTTCAATCGCACAAATCATCTTTGACATCGGAATCATTATCCGCGAACCACACTTGCCATGTTCATTCGTATAGAACTTTTTTGCGTTTCCAGACAAAAGCGTACGCATCATCACGTGAAATCGTGGGATTGTCCACTTCCCGCTCACTAGCTTAGCACAGAGGCCCGAGAGAGGCTAAACTAGAGTGCCGAATAGTGCTGGCGTCCCAAATATTACAAATGGCAATTTGTAAAAATAGCATCTTCGCGACCCGACTTTAATCCCTCGTGAAAACGAGGACCCAGATTTACTTTCAACATTGGATGCACAAAAATCCCTCGGTCCTGTCAATCAGCCATATGCAAACTTCTTATGACGCCATGATATTCTTCAACACCCTCTCCATATTACAAACTTTGACATCTTATCCACATATCTTTGACTGCTGATATATTTGTTTCAAGTATATCAAAACCCCAAATCGATGGGCTTTTGAGACGGAGATACTTTGCACAAGGCTGTATCACGATAAGAGGAATACCCCGCCTTCAAAAAGTTACCAAATGTTTCGATGTGGATAGCGATTCCATCTTTTCCGAATTTCGGTTTTTGAAGTTTACCCCTTTACACAACGGGGTAACCGGAAGAATGGTTTCGTCATGGTCCACTTGAGGTGAAAATCTAGCTAGTGCATGCTTAGCCGATCTTTGGATTACGTTCCTGAACATCTCATGCCGCTGTCCGCAATTTGTCCGTTCGTTCATAGTTATTTATGGATCATTCATGGATGGTCTATGGAGCCGTTGTTCAATCAACAAATCGTTCATCCCATACTATGGGTCCCAGCCGAGGGGTGCATTTTGTGGGGTGTTGAGCTTGCGATAATAGGCTTGCAGATCATGTCAAACCAAGTAAAGTGTATTGCGTATTTGTGAAATTCATCTTTCTCGGAAGAATGTCACTCGATGGGCTGCATATTGATCAGCACTTTAGCTCATGAGAATACTGGTTTTCACAATGAATCGATATTCGATTCGCATTGATTCGGTTCTTTCGGTGAACCACTTCTTGTATACTTCGTATGTAAAGAAAAGTCGTTACAAACCAAATCTGCGTCATCATTTTCTCTCGAGAATTAGTAGCTTGGAAAGATGCCGACGAGAAAGTATATAGACAGCAGTTACTTCCTCTCAAATTTTTCCCAGCCAACATCTTCCAGCTTATAACTACAATATCAACTTAATAATACAATAACTTCCAATCGTTAATCATGAAGTATTCCGCATCTGCATCACTCGCTCTCGCCGTTGGCACTTCAGCTGCTTCTATCAAAAGAGACAATTGCTCATATACCCTCACTTCATCAGGAGGTCAATCCGGTATCGTTGGTCAATTAGAAGATGGCCAACTCCGCATCCTTGGCAACCACCCCACTGCATCCTTCACAATCAACAACGGTGAAACCACTGATTCCAAAGGCCGACCATGTTATTTAACATCAGAGGCTAACCAATACCAATGCGATACTGGTATGAGCGCCACAGGTGGTTTTGCTATCAGCGCAGATGGCACATACTCTCAATCTGGATCATCAGTCTTTTATGCGTGCCCATCTTCTGACAACGATTACAACATCTATACTGCTCCTGTTGCTGGTCAGGACAAGTGTGTACAGATTGGATTGACTGCTAGTGGATGTTTCGCCCCATCTTCATCCTCTTCATCAGCAAAATTGAGCACATCCGCATCCCAAGAGGTTCCGTCCTCTACCTTAGTTTCATCAACAAAGGCCTCATTGTCTGCTCCAGTTTCAGAATCTTCAAAGGCTTCAGTCATTACTGCTACCACAACTCAGCAACAGACATGTGCTGCTTCAACCGTTACCGTAGCTCAAACCGTCGTTGTCACCCAAACTCCATCTGCTAAGACCATTTATGTCACTTCGACTGCGCCCGGTCAGACTGTCCACGAAACTCAGACTCAACAGGAGACTGCTCCCGCTCAAACTGTTGTGGTTACACAAACTCAACAACAAACATGTGCTGCTCCTTCCACAGTTACTCTCACCCAAGTTCAGTCTGCCGCTCCTTCGACAGTTACTGTTACTCAGGTGCAGAGTATGACTGCTGTTTCGACGAAACAAGTCACCACCACTGAGTCTGTCAAAGTTTCCAGTGCCCCAGTCACTACTTCCCAAGTTCAAGCCACTACCACTGCTGTTTCCACACCCAAGGCTTCATCTGCTAGCTCAATTGTCTCCTCAATTTTCTCTCAAGCAAGCTCAGTTGTCTCTTCGGCCACATCCAAGGCCTCGTCCACAGCTTCGGCTTCCAACTCTTGCCCTACTAACCTTGACGATACCTACTCTTCCCCCAACCTAATCATTCCAATCTCATCTGCATCCCCAGATAAAGCATACGGTACTTCTTACGATGGAGTCGTCAATAGCACTGTCTCTTCTCTCTTCAACTTCGACATTCCAGCTTCATACGCTTCCAAGACTTGCTCCCTCGTTTTCCTCTTCCCCACTCAAGATATGCTCGAGACTTCCTCATATACCTTCTCCGGTTCCGGAGCCATTGATTTCAAGCAGTTGAGCACCACTGTTACCACCAGCTCTACCTATAACTCTATTGGAAGTACTGCAACTGATTTTGGCAGCAAGACCATCACACCTGGTTCCTGGACTGTTGTTAACACTTTCGCTTGTCCAGCTGGACAGGCTATCAGCTATGAGATGACTGCTGGTGGAAGCGACACTGATTTGTGGTGGTTTGAGGATTACAACCCATCCCCAATCGGTCTTTTCATCACTACTTGTTAAATTTTGGATCTGAATTGATCTGATTTCATGAGCAAAGTCGAGATAAGTCGAGAAAGGTTTTCGAAACATGAAATTAAATGAGATGAGATATGAAATGCATTATAATGTTCGGTTTCTTTCTTTGGTATGGCTCGCATTGGAGGGTAAGGATCGGATATTTACACCCAGGTAGGGAATCTATTTTGGAGTCGGTGTTATGGGTTGGACATGGAAGGAATATGTCTGCAGAAATGAAAGGCCCAACACCATCACATTCATTATGATATTTGAGTACAGTACACATTTTGTGCACGATTTGTATATATTTTTTCTGTAAGAACAGAAATTAATAAATGGAATGATGATTAAAAGAAATGATTATCAGCACTCCAAAAAAAATGGAATGAAGATCGTTGATACATCATGATGCATGAACGAAGGGTAAGAACGGTGTGATTTATTGGGCCAACTTGTCAAGAACAAGTTGCAATATTCCTCTCAGACTTCATAATAGTTTGCCACACAAGATCTGGCAATTCTAAATTCAAGTTCTACTTATGCAAAATTAAAGCGATAGGTTGATTGACCAAACTCGAGAATCGGAAAAATCATGATAGATTTGGCAATCCCCTCTTCCTAACCACAAATTTCAAGATCGGAATGCCCATCCCTCATCAACGGCCTCCAAAAGAGGACTTTCCAACACGTAAACCAATTTATCTACTCTCTCCTGCCCAATTCTCTGTTCCCATTTATTACCTTGTTTCATCACCACCCCACAAGCCACAATATCACAACCAATCTTCTCCAACAAATCCCAAGTCGTCTTCAGTGTAGCACCAGAACTTACTGCGTCATCAATAATAACACATCGTTTTCCTAAAGCCAAAGGTAATTGATGCGGATCCAAATATACTTTCTTCAACCCCAGTTCTGGGGATGTAATGGACGATACTGAAGCGGAGAGAGCATCGTCGTACCAGAATTTGCGGGAGTAGCCTAGGGGTATATATCTTCCTAATAACCATTAATTCTATGCTTGATACACTTTTTCAAGTAGTAATCTTGACATGTAACATACTTAAGCCCAAATTCCTAGCAACAAGCGGAGCCAGACTAAGACCCAAAGTGGGAAGCCCAATGACAACGTCCGGCTCAAAACGACGCACGAGATCGGCAAGAAAGTCGGAGAGTATATCTACTACTTCCATAGAAGCTTGATTGACCAGAAGTGAGGCAACCGCATGCTTGGGATTATCTTTCAACGGTCTGATTGGGAGAACCAGGAAACGTGAGTCGGGTAGTTTGGCTGGGAACCCATATCTATAGGGCGGGGTTTGCGGGGTGTGGTTGGATGGGAGGATGGTTTGCCAATATGTGGTTGTAGGCTCCGTGAAATGGGTTATTGGCGAAATGGCTTGTTTTGGGATATTACTCGAATCGCGGATACTTGTCTGGGTGCTCTTTGGCTTTTTGGAAAGCTCTAGATTTTCCTCAGAGTTCTCCCCATGTGCATTCTCACCAATAATTACATCATCGGTAGACTTATCATCCGTTTTGTAATTCCGTTGGTCTGTGGTGGGCTGAGACATTTTTCCTCGAGATATTACATTGCAGGGAGGAGGTGAAGTTGATATGCAGGACGGTACAGGGTGGGGTTGCTGACTCATGCGGAGATTTGTTTGTACCTTCAACAACTACCTCCCGGTAGATGATGCGACGACCAGGTAGTATGAAGACGAGATGTTTATGAACCTTTCTATCTGATACCCGTTTTAATAGCAGATTGAGAACACTTTGTCTAATCTGCATCCAAACCCCTCGTTTTTCAGAAATCTTTCACAACGATTCACGCGACAATAATCTTTAGTGAAGTTGTTATAGATTTGCATTACACAGTTTCTTATATTTGCCAAGCTCCACTTGCTGTCTTTACTGACTTATACTGCGGTCGCTAAGCTACGTAAGAATAATGAAGCAATTAAGCTCTCTTACTTCTGACCAATATGTGAAGCTTCTCCAGTTCTTACATGCCACGATGCACGTGGCCCATCTGGGCTAGCCACGTTCCTGCACATATCGACAATCACCTGCAGTTTATGGTTAAAATTTCCGTTCTGCGTAGTGGCTCGAATTGATAAATTAAGGTTCAGCCTCATGAAACCGATGAGTTGATAGTAATTTTTGCTGCCTAGATTATGGAAAGTCAGCCCGTTTCTTGGCGGTGTTAGGTTTTCTGACACATGAAAGATTATATCGGGGTAAATTCGCTTCATGGTATATATTATCTAAGAACTCTGGGGGCTGTGTAATATTTTCGGGTAGGCTTTGGTCGTTTGGCGACCTGTAACGTTGCCAGGTGAAGTGGCCAAGAGCAATAGCATCAAGTGACAAGTAATGGTGTTGATATTCTTTAATAACAAGGGAAGAAAAACTAATACAATACTGGCGGGGCTTCTCTGGATATTCTGGATAATCAATAAAAGTGCTTTGAAGTGTAAGAGGAGATAAGGCGTTCGTGTACTGCAGCAAGTTTGCTGTCGAGGTATGCAGTTATGCTATATCAGACTTCAGCCTTCCAGCAATCCTGGTAAGCCATTTTCTGCAGAGCTCGGATAGCTGTGTCAACAGAGTTAAGTAGGAATCATATTGAGCGCCGCGGTATAAAGGCCATAAATACTGTGGTGGACCCAATTCACTTTGTTCAAGATAAGACGAAATCAGTTTGTTTGGAAAGAGCTCGAATCTTCACTATGTTTTCACACCTCAAGCACTTTCTTCTCTCTCTGATCTTTTATACCGCTGTTTTAGGTAATTAAACTCCAGCATTCAATGATCTGATTTCCTCGAAGTTCCATTCTTCTACAAACAATGGTACTGCATTGGCACCTCTTGAGGTGCGTTCTTTGCTGAATTCATGGCTAAGTCCAAGAGTACTTACCTGTGAAGACCCTGGATATGGTCTATGCCCCAGTAAGCTATCTTCAATCTTGTTATAGGGAAAATCCTAACAAATACCAAGGCAACCTAGGCTGTTGTCCAAGAGACGAAAACTGCTGTGGGAGCAGCTTCTGCGTCAAGCCTGGAGAGAGTTGTTGCCAAGGTTTCACATGCGAAGTTGGATGGAATTGCTGCACTTATCCTTATTGCTACCCGGATGGAGGTAATTGCTGTTCAGATGGAAGCTATTGCACTGCTGGAAATATCTGTGTGAATGTAAGGGGTAGCATTAAATGTTGCACAGATTTAACATGTTCTGGACATGCTTCTGGTAGTGTAACTATCAGTACACCTAGTGCCACTACCGCCTCTATCGTCATTCCGTCGTCAATTTCAATAGCTCCAGAACCATCTATTACCTTGACACCGATACCGGTGTATGAATATTATTATTACACAATCACATGGTTCGTTGATGTCCCAGACCATATTGACATACATACCCACTAACAAACGGTCAGGTATTACTGGAGCTACTACTATTACTACTACACCATTCATCTAGACCTCAGCACATCTACCCGCTCGACTCAGATAACAACCACAACCACAATCTCCGTCTACGAAACCAACTCCGCAGCCGCTTCATTCAGCTTCGAACAACTTTCTGCCACCCTCTCATTCCCAACTCCTGCTGCTGCAACACTCCCCACACAAACTCCACCAAGCTCGCCTACACAAACTGAACAAACCACTGATCCTCACACTGAAGTTAGCATAGATACAGAATCTTTACGAGGAACTGGGCCAGCTTCCTATAGCGTCTCTAGCACACCTTCTACAACCACTCGTTCTGTGACTTCGGGATCGAGTAGTTCGTCAACGGCTACTTCAACGCCGGGGGAGGTTACAGTTAGTGGTGCTTCTGGAATGAGAATGAATAGGCACTTCTGGTCTCTTACCGGTTTTATGGTTTTTGGTGCTTGTGTTGTTGCGTTGTGGTTGCTCTGAAGTGGAGATGTCTTGTTTCCATTGGGCTTGTGATCTTGTACAGGATACCGGAGGGTATTCGCTATTTTATTGGATGTAATACAGTTTTTATTCGAAGTATATGTCGTCTCTGTTCGCACTGGATCTTAATCTGTTCGTCTTTAATCTTTAAGAAGATTATTCTTGATACATACCTATATCTGTCTAAGATATTCAGGAAAATTCATCTGTATACCTACACACTGGTAACAATTTTTCTACTTTCTATTACCTACCTTGCTTTTCCAGAGGATAGTACCCAACAACTTCCGTTTGATGATCCCGAGGTTATAGACAGAATATAAAAGTCGGGTTTTGTTCGAATCAAGATAGTATAGCACATTAATCCTTAGTTCATCATGTTATATCCTCACTATTTATCTCAAAATTCTAGAACGAGACCCGAGATACTAAATTTTAAATAGATGTCCCACTTTTAGGGAAAGAAGATGAATTTTCATTCTTATCTTCTAATTTCCATCTGCTACTCCGCCAATTAAAAGCTCTTTCATATATGCCAAACTATGAGAGAATGTTTTTGTATTTGTCCGGTATACACAAAATGCCTGTACCTAAGGGCCGAAATGGCGAAGAAACATTTATTTTCTTTGTTTCAAGGCATTTTATATCTACTCTAAGCTAGAACTCAAAGTCTCTTTAGGTTTGAGAGATCAAGAAGACACTCGACCTCAAACTTGTATCTATTCATACATATGAATTAAGAAAGGGGCCACATCTTACAATCGATGGTGGGTATTGAGGTGAAGTGTTACAAGTAGATTTGAATGTTGAAACTTATCAAAAAGTGAGATTCAAATTAAGCGCATCCATGCTGAAATCAAATGAAAGAATATACCATGCGTGTGCGCGAATGCAGACATTTTTCTTTCCTGCTGCAACTCATAGCAGCAAAAAGCTTATTTCAAACTTTGAACTGAATCATAAAATTCAGATCTTAATTTCCAAAATTTGGATGAACTAGCCAAGCCACCTCCTACGGAGCGTTCAGCATAGTGAATTCCAGCTCTTTCTTGAACCGGTGCATGATGAATAAGATGACGATTTTACTACTCTGATGGTGTTCCCAACTAAATTGCTGTATACTAATAAGTCTGCGATCCGGTTGTCGTGAATAAATCGTATACATTGATACGGCAGAGAACATATCGCGTTCAATACTGTCGTACCATGAAATCACATCAAGCAATACTTAAGAACCCATCCTTTCGTCCAAATGATTGAACAACAAACAACATCTCTTATACATTACAACTCAACTTAACTTATTCGTGTACTCAACTCAAATAATCGACTGGTTTCCATATCGTCTGCAACTTTGAAGTTCTTTTATTAACGATTTCGAATATCACTACAAAGCTTTGTGTGGTCTACTAATAAGAGTATTGTCGAACCTTTGAACAAATGGCTTCCAACTCAGAAGGACCTCCCGGCGATGTTCCAGAGAACACTCGCCCGTTGGCAGCGTCTACATCAACCCGCGAAAGAGCTGTGTCAGGAATCCATGAGCTATCGAGCACCGAGAGAAGTTCCAGAATATTGAATCCCGCGACCCGCATTGCGGATGAACACCCGATGTCTTTAGTCGTTCCTAGAGCGCGCAATGGGCCATCTAGAAATCGAACAATGAGTACCTTGACGGTCGACGGATCTGGATCAGAACGCGTCAGCTATGCAAATCTTAGGGCCAGAAATGTTGACCGACCTCGGCGTCTCAGTGATCGAGTTGAGCCTTACGTCTTAAATTTTCAAAGTGACAGACGTCATGCCTCGCGTATGCGTTTCTTGGACAATCTCAATCAGACAACCTCTGATGCACGCCCTACGGTTGGCGCCATGTACGCCTCAAGTGTACGACGCATGAGGGACAGTGATGGGAGGGATCCTGGTCGAGACTATACTCCGACACTATATGATCCTTTGCCGGCTGCAGCCAGAAACTATACCAATACCTCGAATCCCAGTTCAGTCTATGTTCCGAGAAGATCTAGGCCTTTCCCGCTTGTAACAGCCAGAGATGCGCCAGATACCGGTCGAGTCTACACTCCAAGAAGAGAAATTTATCGCCCGCGTGTAAGAGCCGCAAGCTCTATCAACATCGCAGATTCTATCGCATTCCCAACTCAAATCAATGAGCAAGCACAAACACATCTTGAATTCAGCACATCACAGGCTCCCGATGCCAATAGGGAACAAGCACAAACACCTCGTGAATTCAGCACATCACAGTTTCCCGAGACCAACGGGGAACAAGCACAAACAACTCCCGAAGTCAGCTCACCACAGCTTCCCGAGACATCAACCGCCGTTGGTACAAACGAATGTCCCATCTGTCTTTCTCCCTTCCCCGCTCCTCCCAATGCCGTCCTTGTACACCCATGTAACCACGGATTCTGTCTTGTATGTATCCAGACCTGGATCCAAACCCAACGACAAAGACCCATTGTCCGACCGGTAAGTTGTCCCTTTTGTCGAGGTCCCATCAACAGAATTATTGACCGGGATGGAAATATTGTTGAATATCAAAGACACAACGTCCCAGGTGTCATTCGAGAAGGTCGGGAAAGATTGAGAAGATTGCTTGGAGGTGCAGTTGCGAATATCGCTGATTCAAGGCCAAGAGCGTCGCGTACAATAAATGCTGTGAGCGCGTTTGACGAGTTGAGAAGAACACTAAATAGGGTTGGACCTGCGGGAAATATTAGTGAGCAAGTTACAACCGTACGAGAAAGATTGGATGACGCAGATGCGGATTCGAGCCGTCCAGCAAACGCGACTGATGTGACTAACAGTGCTTACGGCTGGTGGACTTGAGATGTAGCTTGCATTGATCAAGGAGCTTGGAGAGATGGGGGTCGGGGTCTGAAGGTCGGATACAGGAGCATATGACAAAGAGGACGAATTGTATTCTGGATGCAGGAGAATTAGCATTCGAGTGCAAGTTCACGATATCGCATTGACATGATGTATAGCTCAGATTAATCTGAATTCATGGCCGAGGGCATATAAATATATTGAATATCTAATAATGCAAATCGATTGCGATGATGAAAGATGTACAACCCTCTTCACTTTCAGCAACGTGAAAACCTGTCCTTTGACCTTCTCATTTTTAAAAGTAGGCATTGATTCCTCATATCCGTAAATTGTGGGCTCCCTAAAACATGACAGAACGCCAACAGAAACATAGATACCCCAAAGGAATCTTGACTTGCCGATCAACTTTTTGCGAATTTCTTTCGTGGCTCTTGTGAAGGACCTTGCCTCCGTCACAATTTTCTGTTTCCTTGTTGCTTATCTGGTTATGCCCCATTTTTATATTAGGTCGAAGATCGAGTTCTTGCTCACTTACTAAAACTACAACGGAAACTGCATCTAAAATATTTGGAGCGACAGCAGCAATAAAAACCAGATCAAGAACGGAATTGAAGATTTGCAAACCAATTGTCTGACATTTTCTTGAAGCGAAACTAAATGAAATCCCTCCCTCATCTGTTATATCACAGCCTGATCATTCAGATCTATTCATCGATCTTAGATACGAGACTTTCACTTGCGGTAAACTTCCAGGAGTGTGGCACCTATAAACGAGTCCATCAGCAACTCATTCAACATTCTCAACCAACAACAAACCCAAGATGCATGAAAACAAGGATTCTAGCTACGACTAGGAACTGATATTCTGAGGCCAAAAAACCCGCCACGTGTCTGAATGACCGCATCATAATTTGTCGATATGAACGATAGCGAGCTTCTAGAGCATTATCTTTGCACCAATAATTCCACAACTTTGCAGAGGATCAGACCACAGTTGTCAGGTGAAGGGAAGCTGACTACTGCAATTATGGTTGCTGACCTTTGTGCCTCCATCGACTTCTTGCAAGCTCCGATGGTGAATCCTTCAATCTTTATATCTTGTGGTAATTACCTTCCCTTATTATACTCCAGGCTCCGCTCTGGAGGTGATCCTCGATGTGCGAAGTGTTTACGGGAATTCTTTCCCTGGAATCTTTGACCACAACTGGTAAATTTCGGTGTGGTTCAAAGCATGGTTATAGATCTTCTTGAGATCTGGTCTCGACGAGCAATATCGAGCTTAGCGCTCTTCGGACTATGAGAGCTGCAACTGTTAGGAGCATTTCAACACGGATCTGAATGTGAAGGGGACAAGCAGAAGCATTGGTGTTTTGGGGAATCCAAGAAACTTCAAGGTTTCCGCAGAACGGTGTGAAATCTCAGTCCGGAGAAAAACGGTGTTTTATTTATGGTAAGAAGGAGTATACTTCGAGCTTTTGTTTAGATATTATAAAGCAAAGCTTAATTGATAGGGGAGTGTGGGGCCATTGAACTGTTTTAATGATTCCTAGACCTTTGAGAAAAGTAATTGACACAGCCATCATATAGGTAACGAATGAGAGTTCTCGTTCACCTATCTCCCGATTCTGTATTCATGGCGTGAACGCTGATACCTTGTGAATACCCAATACACTCCTCGTGATGATTCAAAAGAGAAGAGTCTAGAAGCCGCTAAAAACGAGAAGCCAAGTGGTGACTAAAACTGACTTTTCTAGGATCCCAATCGAAGAGAGAGAGCTTCTATTTCACCACTTTTTCACATACTGTGTGATCTGATTCTAGGTCGTCCCCGCAACGCCAAGAAGAAGTTGCCCTGGCGCATAAAATACCAAGAAGGCTAAATCCTACCGGACCACAACTTTCAAGATCCTCATTTCCAATAAACAACGTGCAAGACCCCCTTTCCTCCTCCAATCAGAATCAGAGTACAAGATGGGTTTCTTTGAGAGGTACACGTATTGCAGTGCCATAGAAATCGAAATTCTTTGGAAGACTTCAAAGAACATAGCACAAAGTACATAATATCTGGAAGATGCATAGCTGTATGTATCCAGTTCTTCAGAATGTTATCTTCAAGTAATAGACCTTGAAATGATGAGATATGAGATGTATGTAATCAGAGGAGACAACCACTGGTGAACCTCGGCATATCTTGAATGTCTTTGAGAACAAGTGATTGTAATTAGCATTCCACGAGGTGTGCGATTAGAACCATTTGCCAAGTCACAATTTGCGTACTAGGTGCGTCTATAATAAGAAGATGTTTGAGCTTATCATCTCACGTTTCTAGTGGGGCTCGGGAACATCCGAGAACACTTCCCTAACCTTATGAAATTGATCCCTTTATTAATATCTTTGATATTTGACTGAATACAATCATCCGATAATATGATTTACATAGGCAAATACTATATCCGGCTCTTAAACCCGTGGTAACCGCCTTGCATTTCCTTCGCCTTCCCCTTTATCTACCGAGTTCGAAAAAATAGCACAGGAGAGCTACTTCAACTACACGTTTTGTTCTTGTTTTGTAGGATTGGCCCAGCAAGGTATTGTATATTGATTGATGATCACATAATCACATCTTATCAATCTCGTACTGCGTATATTATACCAAGAAAGCATATCAAGATTTTCAGGTGATTGGCACAAACTATATCTTCACTCCATGAAAGGCCAAGCAACGATACTTTTACGAAAAGTTTACAGTTGAACCTACCGTCAAAATACCCCTGGCTAGGATCTATCCCAAAACGCCACAACCTACATGACCATAAGATCATTTTGATCATGTACCTGCTTTTCGTCGAAGCTTTTCAATCTATTTCTTTGACAGAATGAGAAGCATAAACGAATTGGCGCTTATAAAGAGATTTGCGGTCAACTCAAATATATGGATCATGCCCACCTTGCTGGATGTCGGCTACTATGGAAATGCCCGTGCAATCCGAAAGCTCCGTTGACTTTGGACCCTCTGTTTATTTCTGAACCTCAATTGCAATTTACAATTGTAGGCTGACTTACATTTCTGTATCGACGACGAGTATGTAATTTGAAATGTCTCAGGAATCGAAAGGTATATGTAGGGAAATACACAAGCCTTTTACCCTCAAACAGTGGGCCAATTGAACATCCAGATATCCACAGACTTTTCGGAAATTTAGCGTGCCCTTACTTTCCTGAGATTTCTAATCGTTTACTGTTTGTGGCAAAAGCTTGCGCGGCGCTCATAGCAATAGCGACGACGAGCATATGATCCTTAGTAGGGTCAATGTAAGCACTTGAGCAAGTACCGACAAACTGGTAACCTATACAAATCTTCACACTCCTGAGCGGTGGACCGGGAAAATATCGCAATTTTATCATCCATCACTCGTTGTACCATTTTCTTCCTGCCATGGCAATTATTTCGACATGTAGTGCATAGGAACATTTCCGATGAGAGTGCCTTGAGAGAAGTATGGGCTTTCAATTTAATCCTCTAATCTCGGAGGTGCGGTCGGTTCGGGCTGGTCACTGCTTGGGTGCTCATTTTAAGCAATCTATTCCGCAGGTTATCAATAGCGTCCATTGCGCTACTGATAAACATAGTGGAGAATTTTCCGTTGAGAGGGGGGACTATCCGACTTTCATGCACCAATAATCTTGCGAGAGGCAGGGGTAGTTTTCCGGGGCAAATATCATTCATTCATTTCTGCTTGGCGCAGATGGCGATTTTGGTCTTTTTGCAAAAAATATAAATACATTGATACCCTTAGAAGGCTGATCACTTCAGTCGCAATTCTCCAATCTTGAATCAACGCACATTGAAGTCAGGCCTCCTTCAAAGAACTTTTCAATCATGCGTTCCTTTGCCCTTCTCTCCTTTGCAGCTTCTTTGCTCGGAAGCGTCTCTGCCAGCCCAGCTTTAGTAAACCGCGCTGTTGCATTCAACCGAACTGTTGCTCCAGCTGGTGCAATTGTCGTTGACCAAACTGGTACAATTGCCGGCTCCTATACCACATTCCAAGCGGGTGTTAATGCACTATCCGCCACCACAACCGAAGCTCAATACATTTTCGTAGCTCCTGGTATCTACTTCGAGCAAGTGTATCTCCCACAAATCGCATCCAACCTTACCATCCAAGGTTACACCAACGATTCCCGCGATTACTACTACAATGAAGCAACGCTCACCTACAACCTCGCCCTCATCAACACCACCTCAGATGATTTAACCGCCACTTTCCGCGCCCACAACACCAATACCAAGGTGTACAACATGGTCATCAAGAACACATTCGGTCACATCAACTCCAATGGACAGAATCTTGCTCTCTCCTCCTACGCCTCCAACGTCGGTTACTACGCCACCCAATTCTGGGGGTACCAAGACACCGTTCTCGCCGAGGCCGGTTACCAGCTCTACGCCAAGTGCTTGATCGTCGGAGCTATCGATTTCATCTTCGGCGAGAAAGCTCTCGCCTGGTTTGAAAACAACGATATCCGCACTATCGCCAATGGAGCCATTACCGCTTCAGGTCGCACCAGCGACGCGGTTGATTCCTGGTATGTGATCAACAACTCCAACATTGCCAATCTCAACAATAGCCTCACTCCACACAAGAACTATCTCGGACGACCATGGAGAGATCACGCACGTGTTGTTTTCCAGAACAGTTTCTTGGGTGACAACATCAAGGCGGCCGGATGGGAACAGTGGAGTACCTCGACTCCAAACACTGGCGGAGTCACTTTCGGAGAGTGAGTAATCCCATGCTAATATAAATCCAAACCTTGAACCCTCAGCTAACAATCCCTACAGATACAACAACTTCGGACCCGGAAGCGTTCTTGAAGAAGGCCCCCGCGCAAACTTCAGCTCCCAATTAACCGCACCCATCGACATCACCACCGTCTTGGGTACAGCCTACACTAGCGAGTTCTACTACGATGCTAGTTACATGTAAAGAATCATCGGGTATTGATTGTGGAATTTCTAGTATATAATTTTTATTGAAGAAAAGAGAGAATATAGGGGAGTTTGTAACTTTAATGTCCGATGTATATATGTAATGAGAATTGAACGGACTAACCTTCATACCCTATCCTGACTTCCGAGGACTCTTGAATCTACTGTGCTTTGTTTAAGTGTAATTACTATGAGGGTTGGGTAGATGATGTAGTTCAACAATCTTGAAATATCTCACTGCTATTTCGAATGATTTTACTTCCTCCTCCTGTGTTTTTAGTGTATTTAACATAATTTTTATCCAATTATAGTAATGGTCTACTTTGTAATGGTTCTCGACTACCCTATATAATGATTATATACCCAACAGCCCTCACATACCACGCAATATGCATAATTCTCGTGACGAACGACGAGTTATGTATCAATGATACAGTCAGTACTCACAATGACATCCCATATCCCATCCTATAACTCCCCTATATTTTGCAAATACAGGATCTATAAATGAAAAACGTGCGAGAATATCTACCTACCTACTATAAACATACATCTGCATCCATCCGTCTTCTCCTATTCTCGTCTCCTCCCCTCTTCCCCTCCCAGGTTCCGCGCCTCCACCCTCCCCAAACCTTCCACTCCATCAAACCCTCCACTTCAAATCCAATCCCTAACTCCTAACTCCACTCCCCGCTCAGCTTACCCCAAACCATCCAGCCCATCCAACCCAGTCCAGATCGCGTCAGGCAAACTCCAAACCCCAACACCCTATCGCATTCTGCATCCAAACCAAACCCATCCCATCCCATTCAATCATCCTATCCAATCACATCCCATTCAATCACATCGCATCCAATCAATCTACCGAGCTACCAACCACATTATTCTCATTCTCATTCTCATTCCCATTCCCACTCCCACTCCCACAAACCCACCAACAAAACTCAAATCCCACCTCTCCCTCACCTCAATCTCTATCTCAATCTCGATCCCCAAATCTCATATGCCACCTCTCCTTCTCAACCCTCATCCGATTACCTCACTCTAAGCTTCATCCCCATCTCACCCAACACACAAACACACAGCCATATCATCATACCACCAGAGCACTATACCCCCTCCTTGCCCTATCAAATACCCATCAAAACCTGAATACACTCCCTACTCAAACTCTCCCTTCAAACTCCCTCCCCAAATCTCAAATCTCAAACCCACAGATCCAGCATATCCCACATATCACACAACCCACGCCCGCACCCTCCCCTGCCCCCCAAAAAACTCATCAAGCTCATCTAGCGAATCAATACCACATACCATACCATACCACACCATACTATACCATACCATACCATAACCCAAGTAACCCAGCCAAAAAGATATGAGTAACCTAACCCAACCTAATCTCACCTGACCTCACCTAACCCAAACTGAGTTGAGATATCATCTTATCTTATTGTCTCACCATCTTCTTGCCGTATGATAACAAGGTATTACAGTGAAGTATACTATGAGGTATACTACGAGGGAGATATTGTTAACAGAATATAATGAAATATAACGTGATATAACATAACACAACACAACACAACATAACACAACATAATATACTCCATCATGTCACGATATAGTAGAACCTAATCCCTCCAAAGCAAGTCGCAACAAACAAACAAAACAAAATCCAACAAAACCCAACAAACTAATCGACACACACGGAATGATGTGGAATATAGATTCTATAAGTATATGGTATGATATGATATGACATAATATATAGTTTACTTCCCCTATACCTCTTTCTTATACTCCATTTCTTTTTCTTTCTCTACTAATTCCTTACTCCCTACTCCTACTCCTCCCCCCCTTTCCAAACCCCATCCCCATCTCTTATTCCCCACCTTCTTCCCACCTTCTCATCCTCCCTAAAATAACCATTTCCACTCCTTTAGCCTTACCTCCCTCCCATCCCCATCCCCATCCCATCCCTTTCAGATTCCATGTATTGCTCCCCCCCTCCTCTCCTCTAACCTTACCTCTCTCCCTCCTCGAATCCTCCCTCCACACTTCTCCACCCTTCTCCAAATCCCTCTAATCCTCCACCCAAGAACTCAAGTTCCTATACTCAGAGTATCTTTATCGATCAACTCTACTAATTACTAACCATCCTCTATCACTACTCACTACTCACTCACAAATCCCCACATCTCAATATTTCAATCATCTATCTTCCCAAAACCCAATATACTCTCTCGTCACACAATCACATCTATTGAGATCGGGAATCACACAGGCAACAATCATCAAAGCTTAGCTCATCACATCACACCTCACAGTTCAAACCCAGGATAGATCAAACAGATAAAGACGTATCTTGTTATATTCTTCATACGTCATATCCATTTCCATATTCACCTCTCTTCACCCCCCTCCCGCCATCCATCCAATTCCCAAACCAATGAATACCAATCCATCCCTCATATAAAGTAGAAAAAGTTCATTATCTATGTACAATATCCCCCACGATCCTATCCCATCCCATTCCAACCCATCCCATTTCATCGCAAAAGATATCCGGATAAGTTCATTTCAATTCAACTCATCTTATCTGAAATGCCAAGAAAATATCCCTCTCCCCCTTCCAAAAACGCCTTGTAGTATTGAAATTCCACTTTGCCAAAAAGGTTCAAAAAAGAGATTACTCCACCAAAATGTTCGCCATTCAATAGCATTGCATACGATATTCTTCCTGCAATTCGCATTCTTTTCAATAAGCCCATCAAATTCCACTGAAATCCCATCATGAACCACAAACAAATTTGAATCTACGCATGCAGACACGCACGCATTCATCATGAGATTGTCTTTCCTCCACAATCAGGAATTTTCACTCCATCCTTCAACACTCTATTAACATCCATAATACCCCAATGATCTTCCCAATTTTGATTTCCTGAGTTATATTGAATCTTCCAAGGTTCATCAAATGCCTCGAACCAAAAGTAATTCGTTCCATTTGTAATTGCATCGCAGACCCAGTTCTCCATGAAAGTGTTTAGTTCCGTGATTCCTGCCACACTACCTTGAGCACAAGTAGTAGCAGCACCACAGTCAGTACCACCTTGTGTAGGCCATCCAGTTTCCGAGATGATGTTTTGGGATGCATTGGTCTTGAAGGCCACATCATGATTTTGCCAAAAGTCCCATGTCCAAGCAGCACTTTCCTCTGCCGTAACACCAGCGAAGAAGGGATGAATATTAGCCATTACATAGTCGACTGCGTTAGCGAGCTCTGCGGTCCAGTTATCTCCAAGGTCTGAAGAGGCGATCGGGAGATCGATACCACGAGTTGTCATGTTAGATTTGACATCTTGGATAATAGATGTGAGCTCGGAGGCAGTCATATCTTTTCTATAGAGAACCTCATTACCAACAATAACACCAACAAAAGATGCTGACCCATGTTGATCAAAGATCTTGTAGAGCTGTTCGAGTTGACGAGTGTTAGTAGTAGTATTTGAATCCTGCCACACACCCAACCAAACTTTAACGGTACCATTCAATCCCAATCGATCAATAGCATGTAGAACCATCTCCGTTTGATTACAATCAGTTCCATAGAGACGAAGGGTGTTGCTGAGTTGCGAAAGCACAGCCACATCTCTTGTAATGTTGTTCTGACTTGCTGGGTATGACAAGCAAGCTGGGTACTGTGTGTACATTGGTGTATAATCGATTCCGGGGAAAACCTTGTGCAAGTCGGGATTGTTCAACAACTTTTTGATCTCTGCTGAATCCTTGTCAAGATCGCCATTTTTGGAAGTATCTGACGATGCGGATTGTCCGTTGGCGGCCCCATTCTGAGAGACTCCTGAATCCGATCCCCCTTTCGAGTTGCCCGCCAGTGTACCACCGACAGCTCCTCCAATCACTGCCGCTAAAATTAAAAATCCGACTAGTAAAGCAATCCATAGCCTCAACTTTTTGTTACCCCCCGGTGGTTTCTTCAACCATTCGTTTTTTTCCACACTAAGATCATAAGTGTCCGTCCCATTATATCCGTTTTGTGCATTTGTAACATCATTGTATTGTATATTTTCCCCATTCGCATTCGCATTCGCATTCTTTCTCCCAACAAGACCACCCAAGGCTCCCACAACACCGCCCGCTGCTATAGCTTTTCCACCCGGAGGTGTTCGTGATCCGCTATCTGACATTTTATTTAAACTCAAGGCAGAAGATCTATTAACTCGTCTATATCCCAAACCGTCGTCTCCGTCGTCTGCAATTGTACTCGGGTCAAATTCAACCAGTTCCGGGTCAATTGCCCTTGAATATCGATTATATGGGTAAGGAGAATCCGTGTAAGGATCTGAAGGAGGATTTCGACCAGAAATAGTCGAACGTGAAGAAGGAGTTGACATTCCGGTGGGGAAAGCAGCAGCATTTAAAGGAGTCAGAGATGATGTTGATGCATCTTGTCGTGGAAACGGGCGTTGGAATGGAGACTCTTGGTATGAAGGTTGTGTTGGATCATATCCCGGGGTATGTCTTGTGGCTTCCACACCACTTTCCCTGGCATTTGAATTTGCGACACTCATAGCAACGCCGTTTCTACTACCCGCAGCTTGATCACTAAAATTATCTGCTCCCGATGTAACGTTTGTGTTATTGTTTTGATTGCGTATTCTAGATTCCTGACTGGATTGTGACGACCGATGTGGTGGAGGAATTGGTGGACTATCTATTATCGGACTCACAGGTTCCACTTCCCCATAGTTTTCTCGTGAATGTAATAATGAAGCAGAATTTGACAATCCAATCTGTTGGTTATATGATTCTTGAGCTTGTGATGAATTTGATTGCGAGGCGAAGTTTAAAGGATTATGCGGTTGCGATTGAGGTGGTGGTGGTAAAGGATATCTTGGTGGAGATGTTGGTGGAGATACGAGCGAAGAGGAATCTTGATCGTTAAGATGAATATCTTCGAAAGAATATCGTGACATTATGAGGAAAGAAAGAAAGGAAGAAGAGGAGAAGAGGAGAGACCGGGAAGAGGAGAGTATCTTGAAACCGAATTGTAGCTCTTTTTTCGTTTCGGACGATCTTTTACTCTATTCCAACTAATAGTCGGTACTCATAGATTGATAGGAATCCCACTTGTTTTTATTTGGGATAGGGAGGGGGGCAGTGGTCGACGGTCGAATAGGATTTTGCACTGGCTCTGGGTCGAATTCTGGGAATGAATGGTATTTTGGAGATTTTGATTTAATATGTGGGCTCGTGGGCTCGTGGGCTCGTGGGACAACTTGGTTTTCTTTTTGGTGGATGGTATAAAGGTACTAAGAGGTGTTTTGATGTATTGCTTCGATTCTTATCGATCAAATGTGAAAGCGCAAAGCAGGGATAGAGGAAAGCTTATTTATCGAGAATGGAGGGCGATACGAAACGATGGGATAATAATACGAGAATGTGGAAGTTATGAATTAATTGCCTTTTGATTTATGAGAGGGATGGCGAGGGCGAGGGCGAGGGCGAGAGAGAGAGAGAGAGAGAGAGAGAGAGACAGACAGAATTATGAAGTTTGAATATTTCAATCCGCAGTCAAATCAATCTATCAATACCTTCTTCAACAGTGCGGTGCAATAATATCTACTTTCCAACTTCAAAATAGAAAAGGCAACCAAGAAAAGAACAAAAAACCGAAACAGGAACAGGAACAGAAACAGGAACAGGAACAGAAACAAGAATAAACAATCCACTCCTCAATAATCATGAGGCTGTATTTTATATACCATTAACAACAATACAAGAGTATATCACATCACATCACATCCCCAACCATCTTTCCATCTTTCCCGCATCATACTTCCTCTCCTCCAATAATATCGATGCCTCCACTCCTTCAACTTAAAAAACCACCCACCAACACGAGCTTCCCTCCCTCTTTCCCACCAAGTTCCTAATTACCTGGTACCAACCTCCAACCTCCAACCTCCAGACCCAACTTTTCCACGTCCTCTCCCATCTCTCCCATAATTGGCTAGAAGCCGCGTGTGTGTACCGTACGAGGCTGGTAACTTAACTTATCAGCACAGTGTACACTGCACCGTGCAACATAAAAGAAGAAAGAGACGAAGCTAGAGTGGAGTATCTGAGTATCTGAGTACTCGGTACCTTTTTGAAAGATAGCTAAATACAAAGTATAACAAGGAACGGAACTTCTTCAACTAAGTCTTTGCTCTAATCCTCCAATCCTTCCGCCCCCATCAACGCTGCAGGTATGTCTATCTATCTATCGACTTGTAATCGATTAACCTTCTTTGGTTGGTTGACTGAGAGATCCATTCCATTATGATCCAAGCACACAATCTAGGTACTCACTAATAGTTACATTTTTAGATGCCAGACTCCCTAGTCGACACTAGCGAGGAACAAATCTGGATGTAGGTAGGTATCTAGGTATTTCTAAAGACATACTCAAATCTAGACAACAGATTCGATCTAGCTACAGAAAGACGATATAAACATATACCAATCCATCTATTCAACAAAATAAAAGATTCTCACCATCCGCATCCCTCTCACTCCCTTCACACCCCAAGACAACTAACTCATCGATCGACATACTTTTACAATCTCCCCCAAGAGCTCTACCACACCCCAACCACATGATCCATACCCATCACAAAACAAGCTCGAAAGCAAGTCACCCAGCCACTATCAGCATCAGGGGTATACATCGTAGTATACACCACATTATTACCTAGTCTCACAATCCCATTGCATACTAGATACCACTTCGGCTTTGTAGATAGGTAGTGGATCCCAGCGAACCGAACCAGCCAATCCACATCGACATGAAAAGCAAGCAAGTAAAAGGAAAAGAAGAAAAACCTTGGTTTTACTGACCTCGCCTACTCCGTTTTTCCGTATCCCTCGCAAAAAAATAAATTAAAAATGATGACATTTGTTTCAGAGGTGTGAGAGGTGTGAGAGAGGTGAGTGATATATTCTGTGTATTGTTATATTGATATATTGTGAGATAGTTGGTGGGTATGTTTAGTATATATCTATTTTCATTCTATGTATAGACATACATACACATATGTACATTTAACAAGAAATCGCGATCTAAGTGCTCATACAAAGTCAAACATGCATATGTCAAATGCATAGGTACATATTTATGGAGATACATACCATATCAAGGTAGCACGTGGTAGATAGATACAACTTGAAGAGACAGAACAGAAACCTATTTACCTATTTCCTTACAGACAAAAAGAAGAAAAGCTATCCATCAATTCATCAATTTATCTTTCCGCTTGTCTATTCCAATCCCAAACTCTAAACTTTGTATTCATAACTCTAGGATTAATGCTCGAGTTGTATTCTCTTCTATTTCCTTCCTCTTCCCATTACTATCTATCTATCGATCTATATTCACTCTATTTCCCATAGAGGTGTAAGCGGACCTAATAAATATCACTCACTCATTGATTTACTATCTACTACCTATTATCTACTATTACCTCCTCATCTTTCTCCTCCCACCATTTATACTCACGACTCTATTTCCCAAATAAGAGTATATAGAGATAGTTATCTAATAAGTATCACTCAATCGATTATTTATGACCTACTATCTATTATCTACACTCACTCACTTACTCTCCTTCCCAAGTGGGAAGAGTAAGCGAAAATATCTAATAAATATCACTCAATCAATCATCTACTATTTACTCCCCCTCCATCTATCCTCTTACACTATTCTACCTCCTCTCCTTCTACTGTTCATACTCATTACTCATTACACCCACGATTCTACACCCACTCACTATTCACATATATGTCCCAAATAAACAGAGAATCAGAGATACACACTCATCTATTCATCTACTACCCACTAGATACCCATTATTTACCACCACCACCACTACCACTCACTAACCATCCATCCTCCAAGCCATTCCAAATCCATCCAAATCCCTCCAACCCACCCCCTAGCAACCCGCTCGGTCTATCGCTCGGTTGTTCATTCATTCATTCAAGCTCCCTCCCTACCTACCTTGAATACCTCGAACTTCAACCTACCCAAGCTCCCAGGTAAAATCAACAAACTAAAAATCCCATACCCACATACATACACACCTAGAGTAAATAGAGTACATACATACCCCGCAATACACCACCTAAACCAGATGAAAATAAAAATGAAAATGAAAATGAGGGGAACCATTACACATCTACAGTTTGCATATCACATACCCATCTACACATCTACCCATCTACCTAATACGTACCGTACCTACTTGTATAATATCAATGAGAATTAATCAAAATCAATTAATCAATTACCTACCTACCTATCTACTAACTCAACTAATACCTCATATGACACAATCTACACCAACCGATGACCAATCACCTCTCCAATCTTACAAATCCATAGCAAATCCATTCATTCATCCATAGCAAACACCATTCCAAATACCATTCCAAATCCCAATACGAACACACCAATCGAAACAATCTATTTCCCTCCCCTCCGCTCCCCTCCATAGAATAAACAAGCATAACACAACACAACATAACATAACATAACATGGAATAACATGGAATAACAACCCCCCATTCATCTACTCCATCCACGCCATCCACTCCACTCCATAAAATCAATCGAACCCCTCCTCCCCGCATCCAAAGAATTCCATCTACCTAGTTTCTGTCTACCTCGGAATACCATTCATCTACCCATCTAATCCATCTACTCCTCCCTCCTTACATACATTCTTCTACATACACATACACATACACATACACATACACATACACATACAAACCTCGCAAACACCTACACCTCCATCATGTCAACCCAAGCCAAGGCATTCCGCGAGCTAATTGGTGTACCACCATCTACTGCTTCGGTGCAGGATAGTGTATTAATCATTATTGATGCGCAGAATGAGTATGTACTTCAATTTCAATTTCAATTTCATCTATTGCACTTCTCTTCTTTCATGTTCTTTGAAATATCCATCAATCCATCAATCCATCCATCCTCCCCCCCCACCCATAAAAATCTACTAACCACTCCACTCACAGATACGCCCAAGGCCATCTCAAAGTCTCCCAAGTGTCCTCCTCACGCAAAGCCATCTCCTCGCTCCTGGAAAAATACCGCGCCGCCCACGGCTCCCTCGCGCACATTGTGCACCAAGTCCCGGCGGGCGCCCCCGTCTTCACACCCGACACTGAGCTTGCCCAGGAATTTGAAGAGCTCACGCCCAAGAATGATGAGAAAGTGATTGCGAAACAACATCCTGGTTCCTTTACCGGAACAGATTTGGAAGCGTATATTAAAGAGACGGGGAAATCGAAGCTGGTGTTGACGGGATACATGGCGCATGTGTGTGTGAGTACGACGGCGAGACAGGCGGCTGAGAAGGGATATGAGGTTTTGTTTGTGGAGGATGCGATTGGAGATCGAGATATTCCGGGAGTGAAGGCGGAGGACTTGGTCAAGACGGTTTTGGCGGAGTTGGCGGATGCTTTTGGTACGGTGGTCAAGTCTAGTGAGATTAATTGAGATAGGTATTATTGTTTGATCTGAATTGATGGTACGCTCTGCATCTTCTGGCATATTTGAAATCCGTTGCTAGTGAATGTTCGACTTCGGTTACACCCCCTTTCAAACAGTTGGTTTATTCCGCCAGTATATTTTTGTATCCGAGAAATCATGTCGAAGTTGTGGGAAATTTATGATCTCGCAATCTTTGATCATATCATCCAGATGTTGTTCGAGAGTTTCTGTTTTTGATCTGTGAAATGTCAACATCTGCCAATAAATATATGCCATATAACTTACAACCACAAATTGGAAAAGTTGTCCACATCTGTTCCTATGAGAACTGCAGGTCGAGGTCCTTGACTAATAGTTTTATAAACTGGTCCATAGCAATGTATCGCATATACAAGAGTATCCTCTTTGATATAATCAAATGCCAAAGGATCATCCACTACTTTCCCACCCAAAGATGTGAAAAAGTCCTTGTCGCCTTCAGTATTTTGAGGGTCTTGAAATATGCATTGCATCTTATCCTCACCCATACCACCTAAAATGTTATTAGTCTTAGGATCTCCCACCAGCGACTCCAAACACAACTCACCAAACTCCTCGATAATCATCATCAAAGCGGCCAATTGAGTATAACTGCTCCTCCTCCCCTCCCTCCTCGCACTTTGCAAACTTCCCAACCCCAAACAAACTACACTATTCACCTTACCCCTCCCATGTAAAATCTTCTTCAACTGACCAGCTGCCTCACTACCCTCCCACTGCTTCCTATAACTTTCCAAATCCGCCTGCATCTCCTCCATCGAGCGCTCAATATACGCGACTCCATCTTTCACAAAATCTCCCGCATGCGTCCAGGTCTCTGCAGCTCCCGTCTTTTTCCCTCCGCCCACAACATGTGTCCAGCCCTCCCCATCCTCTATCTGTTTCCTCTTGGTCGACTGCGCAATCTTTTTCGTCTTCTCCGCCTCTTCTCCGGTGTCCCTAGCTCCACTCTTCTTTTTGCGATTCGTATGCGGCATTGCTGCTTTGTCTATTCCGTTCCTCTCCTCTCCTACCCGTTTCTCTCGCAACCCAAGAATCTCAAAATCCAACGTAAGCTATCTCGCAGGAACCCCGTATCAAGCGATCAGGTAGGTAAGCTTCAGCCCGTCGGGTATGACCAAGTGTAACGCACTGCGCAAACGTGGAAGTTTGAAGAAACGCAATCGCCTGGGGTTGTTTGCAGACTCGTGGTACAATACAGTCAGCCACGGGAAGAAATACTTTTGGTTCTAGATCGCTGGTTGGACTATGTGTTTGAAAATTGGAAATCGGGGCGGGATGACTGCGGACAGTATGCGTACGTCTTCAGCTTTTACAACATAAATATGGAATGTGGAATTTGGGGGAGGGGAACTTTGAAGATGGATAATTTTGGAGGAGAAAAATGTGTTGCAGGGTTTATTTTTAGATAACGAGATTATCTACGATACGATATGAGTCTGTGAAATGGAGGGGCAGATTATACCATCAAAAATATGGCAGAATAGATCAATGAATCGCACCGCCTTTTTTGAAAGCGATATCACAGGCGAGACAGGCTCAATCAAGCAAGCTGCTGCTGCCCTCATGATTTTCTATATCTGTTGGGGTCCGTTCACATTTGATTGAGTTTGTTCTTGGGGGTCTATAAAGTACTAAGTACGAAGTAGCTAATTAACGTGAGAAGCCGAGGATGAAAGTCGTCATTTCCATTCCAATGATCCAATGATAGACATACCATGAATCCGACAATCAATCACACATGTGCATACTAGATACGATACTAGATACTACTGGTGTACCTAGGTATATCTTTCCCAACCTCAGCTTCTCCCAGCGCGTCCTCTTACCGATGTGATACCATAAGACATAAAAACGTCTATCGTTATGATATTCTATGGGGTAAGTCCGGATTTTGACATAATCGTGGTATGGGATCACGACGTTTACATCTCACTAGTATGTAACACCTTACCGGAGCTCCACGCAACGAAAGGGGGATACAACATGCTGATTTGCAAGATGTGGATGGAATAGATGTCTGACCCTTGCAGAATTGGTATACGCATTCTGTGTCCATCTCGAAATCTTGAATCGAGAGAGAGTAGACTCGGTAGATCAACACCGGATTCCACAAATAAGAGATGGTAATGCGGCTTTGTCTTGGCTGTGGAAGTGCAAGTGCATTGAAATTTTGGAGATGAATTGGAAGGAGGAGAAGAGGAAGAGAAGAAGAGAAACTACTGCAGTGCAAGAGCAAAAACTGAGACGAGGAATTAATCAATCATGATTGTCTTTGTGAGAGATTCATAATTGATTCCAAATGAATTGTTGATTATACTGCCTGCGTACCATCAATTTCTCTATTCGGATCAGTTCTTCCTGTCAGTTACTATTTGTTGTGTTACTGTAGGTTCGATGCGTTTGATGTAACTGTGATTGGGAGAGTAGTGTGTGATCTGGTTTTTGGTCTGGGGACTCCGGGACAGTGAGGGGTGGTTGACTTCGGTAGAATTTGTCATTGGGTGGGTGATTAAATGCTTTCAAGTACGTGAGTGAGTGCATGTCGTTCAATTGTATATTCTCGATTATTTGATTATTTGATTATTTGATCATCTCCCGTTGTCTCTTTTGATCTTTTGCTCTTTTGATATCTGTTAAATCCTATGTACCGGCAAACCTCTCTCATCAACATCTCTCCAGCATGTCTTGTCTTGTACCTGCTTCCCATATGCACGATGTTCCTTCCGGAGTCTAGAGTCCAGATTCCAGATCCATTTTCCTTCCCAATGAAGCATTTCTATTCGATATCTCAATCATCCATACAAACAGCTACTCATTCTACGAAGCATACCCTATCTCAAAATCCATCAGCATCGGCAGTTCCACAAACCATCCAACCAATCTGCACTCTCCAAACCCTCAATTCTATCCGGGCGCTTACATCAAATCATCTATTAGCCGGAACCCCCTGTTTTTCACTCACACAATCCATTTCGCCCCATCCATTTTATCACCCCACATCCAATCAATGGCCAATGCACCACACCACACCTTTCCCTTCTTCCCACATCTGCATATATCCCATCGACAAATCAATATCACCCATCACTCCCAATATTGAAGACTTCCATCCTCACTATCCCAAACAAAGTATAACTCTTGTTCTCTCCCATGTCTCCCATGCATGTTCTGCCTCTGCGCTCACCTGCTTCGCACATCTCATTGGTTATGCACATTAAACGCCCATGGTAATTCGGCATATGCACCTAGCATCGAATCTGCTCGTCAAGCATGGTCAGCGCGAATTAGACAATGCGGACTGTGATTATTCAAATACTCATCGAGGGTCCAAAGTGTGGTCCGTCCGGGTGATGATTCTTTTTTTGCTCTGCCTCATATTAACACTTCCTGAATCTTTCGACGCACGATTTCTATTTCCCGAATTCCTTGGAAAGTAATTATCTCATCCATCGAGTGATGTTCTGATAATATCTTGATTTTCATCCATAAAGACCAAAGGAAAAGAGAGAGTTTGATGTTTGATACTTGAATTGAATACCTACCTACCTACCTGCATACCTCCCTCCCAAGCTTAAATTTCGACCACAATATCATATCCGGAAAACATATATATAACGAACCCATTCAATTTCTTCCCAACAGGTTCCAATATTATCATTCGAGCCGGTGTTCTACATACCCTTTCTGTTTTAAAAAAAGACCGACAATATCACAATGTTTACGACGAGTATATTAACGCTTTTGGCGATCACGACGAGTGTTTTGGTGCAGGCACATACGGTGATTACATATCCGGGATGGAGAGGTGATAATTTGATTACGAATGATACGTTTCCTTATGGAATGCAGTGGATGTATCCTTGTGAGTAGACTTTTACTTCACGTCCTGGACTTTTGGGATTTGAGTTGGAATTTGAGGTGCGAGGAGGTGTGTTTGGAGAATTGGATTTGAAATGGCTACTTTGCTTTCCAAGCTTTCCAAGCTTTTCAAATATGCATATGCACATGCACATCCATATCCATCCCCATTTTACCTCCGATCCCCTCCAACTCCTCTCTCTCAATCCCCCTCTCTCCCCATCTCTCCCTATCAAATCCACCTCTAACACTCCCCAGGCGGCGGCATGGGCACCACCACCAACCGCACTCTCTGGCCCATCTACGGCGGCGCCATCGCTGTTCAACCCGGCTGGTTCCAAGGCCACGCTACCGCCTTCTTTTACATTAATCTCGGATTCGGCACCGATGGTCCCGACAACGGTCCCCCTAACATGTCTTTCCCCATGACCTCCGTCATGCAAATCGTCGGCCCGAGTAAAAATCCCTACCCAGGAACCTTCTGTTTACCACAAGTGCCCTTGCCCGCGAATACGACGGTCAATGTAGGAGATAATGCGACGATCCAGGTTGTGGAGTTGGCGATTCATGGGGCTGCTTTGTATTCTGTATGTTGGATTTTTCTTCTTTCCCTTACACCTCATGTTTCATGATATCATCCCTCATAATCTCCATCATCGCTCTCCCCTCTTCCCATCACCCCCCCCNCCCCCCCCCAAACCCAATACCAAAGCCAAAAAAAACATAACCCTAACACCCCCACCCCAGTGCGTAGACATAACCTTCGCGCTCCCCGAAGACGTCGCCGAAGTAAACAGCTCCAACTGTTTCAACAGCTCCGACATCTCCTTCGCAAACGTCTACACCATCGACGATGCCTCTGCCCCTGGCACTTCCTCCAAATCCGCCTCCACATCCGCAGCCGCCTCTCCTTCCCGCTCGCTCTGGGCTGCGAGTCTCGCGAGCGTGCTGGGTGTTGCGATGTGGGGTTTCTTGTGAGATGGGAGATGGGAGATGGGAAAGAAATGGAAAGAAAAAGGGAAAGATAATCAGATGAAACCCCACGAAATTAAAAGAAGGATTGTAGATAGTATAGGATATGATATGATACCACGGGCAGACAGATACATCAAGTGAGTATCCGCACCCAACAAGTTGAGAAAGCGGAAATGGATAGGAACCGGGAATTGAAGCAGGGCACTCAAGTACCCCAATACGGAGCTACATGTATGAGGCTATCACTCAGGCGTTTTAAGGGGAAGATTATGATCCAGCAGGAGGAAGGAAGGAATGATTTTATTATTTCATTTTAATTCTCGAATTTCGAGTTTCAATTCTCATCTGAATACAATTATTACAATCAATAACAGTACAATTCATGTCCTTCACTCCGCATTAAAGACTATGCATTCATACTATAATATCTAAGCGCAAGCGCTGTATGTAATCGACATGCCAAAAGCTATTCGGCTTAAAAAGAAGAAAATAAAAATCGTCCCCCAGCTATGCTTTAAAATTTATTTCATTTCGTTCATGTATTCATTATTTTCGTTCCTGCACCATTCTTTCACCCCAACCCAATCTATCCCCATCTATCCACTACGCAAGTAACTCTCTAATCTCCTTCCCAACATTCCTCACGCGTGGATCAGTAGCCTTCTTAACACAGCCATCCACCGCGGTCAAAACGCCATAAACATCTTTCCCAGCCTCTCTAATCTCATCTCCCACAGTCAATAGCGTACCTAGGGCTACTAATCCTCTATAAATCACTTCACTATCAACTTGTGTCTTCAAGATACTCGTCACTGTATCCAAAACTGCAAGAACTTGTTCGAAATCTGGGTCTGTTTCTGTAAATAGAACGGCGTAGTTAATATAAACAGTCGTAGCAGCTACCAAGAAGTTTCTATTGGTAGACATTTGAATAGCTGTCTTGATCAAGTCATGGACTTTATCAAAATTGTCGGTGGCTAATTGACGACCTTCGGCGGAATCAAAAAGATTAGCAAAACCACGAACGGCCATCATGACATGATTTTCGGAAGGAGGTGAAGATTCTAGAGCAGCTTGTGAAAAGACATCGATAATGGACTCGCCACCGTTGCTACGGAAAGTTGCAGTTTCAGGTGCAATGGCTAGGAGACGGAGAAGATCGAGTCCAGCGAGTCGGTCTTTATAGGGCCAATGAGTTGAGAGCTTAATTGCTAAGTCGAGGCCTCCACTCACAGATTGAGAAGTATTTGTGGCGCCGGTAGATTCGAGATGTTTTCGGAGGGTTTGAAGAACTTCGAGTTCTTCAGGATTGAGGGATACACCCTTTTGACCATCATTAATTAATGCTTTGTTGACTTCTTCAATCTTCTTTTGCATCTTTGGTACCGAAGCCACGATAATCGAGAGATACTCTTTTTGTGGGAGGACCTTGGGTGGTGGTGGAATATTTGCAGGGGCTGAAGACTCTCCCTCGCCTGGTCGGTATCTTTGATCGCTACCCCATGCATCCGGTCCAGAACTTTCTTGAGTTTGGCCAATCGTAGCTCCTTGAGTATTGGTGGTGATAAAATTGGCTACTTGCTCCAAGTAGGTTACTGGAAGTTCATTATTTGCAATGAATTTTGTAGCAGCTTCATATGGGTTCTGAGATAAGTTGTAAGGAAGTTTGAGAGGAGGTTTGCCATCCTCGATATCAACATCAAAGACAAAATCATACTCCTTTCCGAGGTATTCGACTTTCTTTCCACTGCTTCCAACAGCATCAACAACCGTGCCTACATTTATCCACTGACCCTGTGCTAAATAATGATCAGCTCAATGCTCAACATTAAACGATAGAAATGACTTACCACTGGACCAAGTATGTGCAGTAACAGCTCCATTTAATTCACGGATCATTTGAACTTGTCCTTCCTTAGTGCCACTCTTTTGAGTAAGGAATTCTGGCCCAGGAAGCTTCTCCTTATTAACTTCAGGTAACGATTGTTGAGGTATAGATGATTCTTTGACCGAGTCTTCAAATAATGTTGTTGTCTCTGCATCTGCGAAACGTTCGGAGTTTTTCGTGAAGACTCGCACCACTCTATCACTTGCACCCGAAACAATATCTCCATTTTCTCCACAAACCGCTACACCCCAGACTGAAATCGCGGGATGTGTAATCGTTTGAATACATTGACTGTCTTTCCATATCCTCAAAGTCCGATCTTCACCAGAACTGATAATTTCTCCGGAAGGTGTAGAGGCAATAGAATAAATGAAGTTCTCGTGTCCATGTAGTTCTGCCACCTGCTTGCCAGAGAGAGTCCATAATCTGATTACGCCATCATTACCTGCAGATGCGAAATCTGCCCCGGATGAATGACCTTTGGGTAACCTGCAAAGAGCTCGAACAACATCTGCACTACCTCGAATAGTCCGCAGTAATTTGCCACTGGTGTTGAATACTCTAATGAGTTTATCCGCACAAGCAGTGATGACAGTTTCCGAATCTATGGCAAGAACGGCCCAGACGCTACCCTCATGTCCTCTGAGGACCGATTCACATTCCCATTTTCCTAATGGCCATATTCTTGCTTCCGCATCCCAACTTCCACTGATTATAAATCGTCCAGCTGGATCGACATCCAAAGCACATATGTTATGACTGTGTCCTATAAGTAGAGCTTCCGCATTTTCTTCTGGTCCTTTCGAAGGTTGGCGAACTTCAATAACTGTATCTTTTCCACCTGAGATGACTAGACCGCCTGGAAATTGAGAGCTCGGCGGTAAATATGCGACTGTATTTACGAAAGCTGTTGCATGAGAGGAAATGGTGGCATCGAATATTGGTGGATTATCTGAGAGTTGTTTCCATAATCGTACTGTTCCATCTCTAGAAGCTGAAACTACAGCTTTCGCAGATGGGAAAGCTACAGCTCGAACCTATGTTTGAACAAGATGTTGTTAGTATATGTTGTCGTCACCAACATCCAGGTTGACCTTGTTGGAGAGTGGAGTACGGTATCATCAACTTACATCGTCTTCATGACCAGCCAAAGATGCAGATAATTTGTATTCTGCCATGTTGACTTTATTGCAATTATGTATTTAGTTTTTCAGAAATTGATAGAATTATAAAGAGAGAGAAAGAGGGAATGAGAGAGTATGAAGGGTTGTTGTTATGTTTTGGAGAATAATGGAAGTTGATTATAGTTACAGTTCCATGTTTGACTATAAGCTTCCTTAAAGTTGCCCCTCTATATAATAATAAGTAGGTACCTAAGCAATAATATATGGGCTATATAGGCACACGGGTAATAGCATTGGTAGAGGGAGCTACTATTACTGTATAGCGCATGAACAAGTATGGAACGGCGTACCTAATAAACCCTGTAAGACTACCTCACTACGTACCTACAGAGTAGTAACTAGTCCATTCATCACTCAAGTCAGTCACTTAATAAACAACACCAATCAATTATACCAATAACTAACTACAGGTGAACGTATAATAACTTCACTTACCTTTGTACTCATATCGATATCCAATATCCAATAACCGCACCTCCTACTTCCCCCCTTCCCCCACGAGGCGGATTGTTCATGTTGATTAGTCATAGTCATTCGGAGTCGGATTAACTGCCTCCGCGTTGTTTCAAGATAGAGCCTAAGATATTAGTGTAATTAAGGTAATGGTAGCTTAATTCTTGACCTCAATGAAACAAAATCACAATATCCCCGAACGGAGTTCTTTTTGCTTCTTTCCCCTTTCCTTTTCATATTGAGGAAGTTGTCAAGCATCTATCTCAATTCCATTCAAGGCAACTTCATCCATCCATCCATTCTACCTCTTAATCAACATCTTACGAATTTAACGACGTTTAACGAATCTTCTTGAATAACACACACTCTCTCTCCTACATATATTAGAGCAGCCTACCATCATCATAGTGCGGTCACTCCCACTCTTTCGCCGCAAAGTATACATCAACCCGCGACTACAAGAATCGAACTTCTCTCCCTTTAAAAAGATCATAAAATACAATACTGCTTCCAATTTTTGATACAGAATCAAACATTTCATACTTCAATTCAAACATACAACGATGGCGGGGCCAGAGAACACTAAGCAATACGTTCCTTTGACATGCCATGGTCACTCAAGACCTGTCACGCATATCAGCTTCTGTGGATTTGTGGACGGAAAGGATGATGAGTATTACATGATATCAGCATGTAAAGGTATGGCATATCGGATTGTCCGAAATGTTTCAAATATGGAAATTTCTAATTCGATTTGCCAGATAACAACCCTATGTTAAGAAGCGGTATCAACGGCGATTGGTATGTTACAACCCAAACTTTTGTTCCCATAGCATGTTAATTGATGAATTTAGGATTGGTACTTTCTTTGGACACAAAGGCGCAGTTTATCAAGCTAGACTTTCTCCGGATGCTAAATATGCTGCGACTGCTTCCGCAGATTTCACTGCGTACGTCCCTCGCTCCATTGGGTGACCATCTCTAATAATTGCACAGAAAAGTTTGGGATACATATACCGGAGAAACCCTTTATACTATCCAGCATCAGCATGTCGTTCGAGCTGTCGCATTCCCTCCAGATTCTGGTACCACTCTTGCGACGGGAGGAACTGACAAGAAACTTTTTATTTTTGACCTCGCGAAACTCAATTCTACGGGTGCAAATGGCGCAAGTTCTAATGGCAATGGAAGCGACACTACAAACATCTCCCAAGATGATGGCTTCGAGATTGGACCGGGTGTTCACAAAGGAACAATCAAGGCCGTTGTTTGGACTCGGGACCCAAATATCATAGTTACGGCAGCAGATGATAAAGTGATAAGATGGTGGGATTTACGCTCGCAATCTGTTGTCCAAGAACAAAAAGTTGATGGCGATATTGGTTCATGCGAATTTAGCAACATTGCATCTGGACCAGGAGATATTGGTGAAGGATTACCTATTTTGTCAATTGCTGCAGGAAAAACTTTATATTTCTATGGTGGACCAGCTGCAAACACTCTTATCAAGAAGGTTGTCTTGAATTATGAGGTTGCTAGTGTAGCTATTCATCCACTTCAGAGGAAATATATTACTGGTGGAATTAAGGATACATGGGCAAAGGTCTATGATTTCGATTCTGATCAAGAACTTGGTATGTTCCATTTCCACCAATCAAGCATAATCTTACTAACAATTTTAGATGTTCACAAAGGTCATCATGGACCGATCTGGAGTATCAGCTTTTCCCCCGACGGAAAATTGTATGCTACCGGTAGTGAAGATGGTACGATTAAGATGTGGAAGAATTGCCCTGGTTCTTTCGGATTATGGAGAGCGGAATCCTAGAGAGGTTGTAATAGATACGGCGCAGGCTCAATGAGCATACTGTACAATACGAATGCGAGCGTCATTTTCATATGATATGAAAGCGCATCGCTGTGTCGAGCAGCGTCAAACACACGACAATATCGAGTGATTTAGCGAAGGGATGAGACCCCAGAGCGACTTCAGATGAATAAATAAAATTCATCCAATGCAAATGGTACATGCGCAAGTGATATTGAGTGAAATGAACTGATTCAAATGTGAATAATTATTTAAACACCCATCTTCTAACCCATGTCGCATGTATTCCAAACATCGATTTTCACAGTACTATCTATGTGTTCGCTCCATCATCCATTAGATAAACTCTATATCATTCCATCCTGTCTCTCCCCACTCCATTCCATCCCATCAGCATACTTACTACCAGATACAAGCACAACCAATCTACCTACTTACCAACCTACCAACCTACCGTTTACCCGCCAGCTATCTACCTACGTACCTAACCTACCTACCTACCTACCTACCTCCTCGACCTCCAACCCCAATCTCAAAAGTCGAGGGTCTCCAGCTTTCTTGGGTTGGGTGAGATTTAAAGATTAAATACTTCAATGGTGGAGTTGGATGATGGATGGTGGATGATGAATGATGAAAAATGGATGTTAAGATTGTATTGTGTATAAATAAGTAAGTTATTGATTTATATACCTAGTATGTGGGAATTAAGGAGTTGAAGAAGGGAAGAAGGGAAGAAGGAATGAAGGAATGAAGGAATGAAGTAGTGAAGTAGTGAAGGAAAGAGTCAATAAATCATAAGATTGATATACATGTATTATGAATAATATTCCCACACCATCACCATCACCATCGTCACCATCGTCACCATCGTCACCATCGTCACCATCACCATCACAACCTCCACAAACCACTCCCCCAAAGCCCTACCATACCTACTCAACCATCCATACCTACCTACCTACCTACTCATTCATAACCAAAATCATCATCATCCAAACAAAGAACATAAATCATAGCCGCAGCACCAGCAGCAGCAACAACAATCAACAAGTAAGTAGTCCAGAAAAGTGAGTAGAAGAACGGTAGTAAGTAAGTATGCTAACTAAGTCAAAAAAGACTTTACAAAAAGAAAAAATACAAAAACTGCAAAAAAAACAAACTACCATTGAATCATTTATCATAAAGTCATCATCAATCACGTCCCTGTCTTCCTTTCTTAATTTCTCCTCTCTTTTCTCTTTCTTCTTCCTTGATCTCTTTACTCTTCTTCTCCTTCCCTCCTCTCTCATATCCTCCACACACTTTAAAAATGCCTCCCACAAAACATTATGCTTCAATCACAAAATATCCAGGACAATCAATAATTACTCCATCACACCGACCCTGTTCATCCAACAAATCCTAACCCCTTCCGACCAATTAAACCAAGCCCATACAACCATATCAAATAGACTGACTAATGTGAACACTATCCCTCGCAATTACTTCTTCTTTGCTCTCCTTATTGTCTCCTTATCGTAGAAATATGAACCACTGAGTCTTACTTCTTACATTCCCTCCCCCATTTCTCCATCCTGACGACTCAAGCTAAATGTGATAATAACATATTATCACAATCAAAGCCAAGCATCTCCGCCATTATCAACTCTGCTCTGTGCGAAACTCAACTTCATATCAATCTTGGGAGGAGTGTTTTCCACACCCGCACCAGCCACTTTCTTTGGAGTGATATTTTTTCGCACTGGACTTTTGTTATCAGGACTAGGACCACATCTCACATCCTTAGTCTCCCAACCATCTTCAATTGCAGCCGCGACCCAACATCTTAAGCCCGCATGTACGCCACCATAGAATTTCTCTTTACATAGACGCAAAGTAGAGCCCATACACTTTTCCCACCCAGAGACTCTTAATTCTTCGCGAACTTGATTACGTTCTTCTAGAGTGGGTAGAGATGCAATGCAGCCATTAACAATGTCGAGGTGAGAAGCAAGATAATTTGTTGCATCCCATTCAACACCTCCAACATATGGTGCGGCTGGAACTGGAGGAAGTTCCTGTGGGAAGTGCTTGATCATGTATGGTAGATCAGGCGGGGTATCATTTTGTCTTTCTGGAGAATGGCGGGAATCTGGGCGAGGAATGACATTGAGATTGTGGAGGAAGATCCAAAAAACCTCTTTAGTAACATTACTAACTTCTTTACACCAAACGCGATAAGGACGCTGTCGACGCATATCAAGTACGAAGTCAACAGGACGTTGTGATTCACTTGGTTCCGGGTCGCGGAGATAGGAGAGGAGGAATCGAGCTCTGGTTGCGCGTTCGCTAAGGGTAGCGGATTTGAGGTAGGTGAATAAAAGTGAAGTGACAATGTTTCGAGTAGTAAATTCCGCTGGACCCTTTTTCTCCTCGTCAAAAAGCATATGAAGAAGTGCGGGGAAAAGAGTCTTCTGAATAATGTTAAGATGTTGAAGTGCTAAAGCCGTGGTTGATAGTGCTTTCAAGCAAAGCAAAACTTCATGCAGTAAAGCATCTTCATGCTCCTCTCTGTGTGTATGTCAGCCACTGTACTGTCAACAATTGAATGAGTGTAACAAACCTCCACTCAACTTCCATAGTTCTATGTAGTAGTCCCACTATCTCTTCCATTCCGCCTTGACGAACGAAATTGTCAGTCCAGGCTACTGTTTCGTTTCGTAATAATAGCCTGAGCTTATGTAACCTTCCTACTTCCACCGATTCTGGCTTCCGGACCTTCCTCAAGTATGAGACGAAATCATCTGGTGTCTGACCCTTGGCCTTGGCAATTAAATTCTGTGCTACTTGTGCGCCAGCAGAAGTAAGTGATTTACTTCCACCATTCAGAGACTCTGCCGATTTTCTGTTTCCCACGACACCTTCTGCCTTTTTATCTTTTTCGGCTGGTCGTTCCTTACTAGTGGATCTCGAGAGTGTAAAGGTCCGACTTCTTGGTCTCTTCTTCTTCTTCACCTCTGGCGCTTCCTCGACCTTTGCATTTTCACCACTTGTGTCACTACCATGACTGACTGGCCGAACGTTTCTCGCGGCAGCAGTTTCGGCCCAATCTTGTTTTATGAAATCTTTCTTCATGGATTTGGCGAGATTTCTCATCTTTCCACGTTGATGCTCTGGGATGTTTCGCCTATCCAACATAGCCTCGAATTCGGTGTCGATATCTCTATCATTGAGAGGTCGGTCGGGCCCAAATGTCGCAGAGGTTGGTGTCTGTACTGGAACATATACTCCACTATCCCCTCTTGCCTTTGCTGTAAAGTTGGAAACTGCCGCCATGACTCTAGAGCCTCGAGTACTACTTGATGTTTTGATTGATGCAACTGATGTTTCGGTGCTAGATCGTTGGAAGCTTGGTCTTGGTCTTAAATCCATTGAAGTTCGATAATCCAGACTCGGTTTCTTTTCCGTCGAGACTTGTCGCCTTGGAATGTCAACACTGCATCTGTTTTTACTTTCCCCACTAATGTTTCTATGAATGTCTTGGATACTGAAACTGCTGGGTAAATATGTGGAATGCGGCCGTATCGATACACCTTCCCGGCCTGCAAGACTCGGCTGTGAGCTTTGTCCATTGTAAAAGCTTCGTTGTTTAGTTGGTGAATGGTTCTCGGGTGTATGAAGGTCGACTTGATCCTCTAAGAATTTACCTCCCAAAGGTTGTTTTGTAAACATGTCACTCGAGAATTGCGAATATATTGGTGGTCGTGAAGGACGAGTCGCGGATTCTGGAACAGGCGATGATACCACCGGAGTCTGGTTCTCCTTGTCCTTCGAATCGCGCTGTGCCAGCTCTACATCTAACTTGAGGTTCTTCGAGGACCTTGGGCGAGTGAGGAGCCCAACAAGACTTGTCGAGGATTTAGTCTTTTTGGGTTTCGTAGAAGGTTTGTCCCGAATTGATGTTCCCTTGGTAGGCTCCTTTGCTGGGCCTGCCAATGACTTGAGTGACAAGACACTCATTGTCTTCTTATGCAATCCTTTACCCGCATAACCGGTTTTAGGTCGGAGTCCCTCTTGTTGTGAGGTTGTATAAGGCGAAATGATGGAAGAGGTTTGCTGGTTACGTTGTATATCCGCGAGAGCGCGATGATGGGTATAATCCGACGGCGATGGCATATCTTCGAAGGCTGGAGAGGCTACAAAAACGTCATTTGGTGAAGTCGCGGGTGAAAGAGACGATCCATCAGAAGTTGTGCGCTTATGCATAAATGCCTTCAATACCGAAGCTGTCTTGGGGCGTTTGGAATGTACTGATTCTGGGTAAGGAAAACTGGTAGCCATGGTGAAAGCTCGCTATGGAGTACCTAGGTTGGTAGGTAGGTAGGTAGGCACCAGGTAGATCTTATGATACTCGAGTAGTTGTATGATTAAACCGGATTGTGTTATAGATATCTACCATCGGTATGCGACAATGGAAAACGCAACTTTTGGTATGGATGTTATGATTTACTGCAAGCAAAAGCTAAGTCATGGCCATTCAATCAATAATAAAAGTAAAGTCAGGCTTAAGTGAAGTGAAGTCCAGATAAGTAAAGGGTAGACAGGTTAAAAGGTACGGCGGTAATGTTTTAATAAGTGTGAGAGGTTTTTGATTGAAATGAAATAAATGGATTTAATGTAATGAAATGGAATTGGGATGAATGAATGGATTAGATGGCTCTTGTGATCAAACCCCATCCGTCAAATCATTCTAAATGATTTGTTTAGACCTGTTTTGGGGGGAATTAGTTTAATTAGTTGCTATGGGCAACATGCAAAAGGAAGTCGCGTATTCATGTGGTGTGGTATATTTTGGTGTAATTGGGTGTAATTGAGTGTATTTACATGTATTTATGTGTATCTATAGTGTATTTATGATAGATGTATCTATGGTGTATTTATGGTATATGTACCTTACTTAGGTGGATGTATTTATATGTTATTTATATTTATGTGCATTATGCATGCTTACCTTAGATCGGTGGGTAGATTGGTAAGGAAGGTAAATAATTATTAGTAGGTCCACAGGTAGCTAGGTAGGTAGATGTCGGTCGACTATAAGTACAATTGCGACTACAACTACAATTACGACTATACAATTACGACTATACAATTACGACTATAAGTATAATTACAACTGTAAGAACAACTACAACTACCTACCTTAAACATCTGCTAATACCAAGCTACCAAGGTAATAATTTCCAAGGTTATTACCAAATTACATCGATGATCTAAACAAGTCGTGATAAGTGTCATATTACATACATTATTATTACCTACCTGCCTCCCTCACTCCCTCCCTCACTACCTATTTCTTCTTCCTCTTCTTCTTCTTCTTCTTCTTCTTCTTACTTCTTCTCCTACTTCTCCTTCTTCTCCTTCTTCCCACCCAATCATCATCCTTGCTTCTTATTACTGTCTATCATATCATCCCTAGCATTTATCTTACCTTACTCAATCAGTACCAAGGATTTGACAATCAATCAATTCAAGAGAAAAATGGTCAATAATTTCAATAAATCAATGGGTCCCTCGGAACTTTGTCGAGAGAAAACTCAATTTTCTATTTCGTTTGTTGGAAGAATTAATAAAACCTCTCACTGCTGGTGATAGTGCTTTCCTATCATCTAAACTCTATGATGATTAGGTGTATGCTTAAATGCTTATATCTCATCTAAATGCCCCAAAACATCGTTTATAAATGCTTCCTTACCTAAACAAATTGAAACCTCTCCTCTAAGATACTTTGATTTGTCTACCGAATCCTACCAACTGAAGAGTCCCTTTTGCCGATCGAACCCACCTCTTAATTGACTTTCCGGCTTGATTAGTTTGCCTTGCAAAATGGTAAATTTCACAATCCCCTCACAATCTTCAGGTTTCACTCTTGCTAGCCACATACATTGAGCAGCACCCTTATCCTCATCTTCTCCAGGTACCACTTTCGATGGCATTATATCCCCATCCGTGTTGGCTCTTTCAACACCGTCCAACCCAAACGCGTCCGATCTCCGGTAGATCATGACGTTTGCACTGTATTTGTGTCCTCCAACGTGAGATATAAAGTATATACCAACTCCTCCTGGTCTATCGTCATCTAAATCGCGGAATAGTCCCAGTGGTCTCAAATGCCTCTCAAATTCCTTCTTCAGTAATGGCGCACTTTGTCCACATCTTGCATCTCGAGTCTTCTGCGAACAGAGAAGAATAAGTGCTCGATGGGGTGATGGACGTGATGTGAGCTGTGCTGCGGATGGAAGAGGATCGGGGAGGGACTGGGGTATCGAAATGGGTCCAAGAGGTGTCATATTGGTAGGGGCTTTGTCAATGAACTCTGTAATCAGAGTTGGCACCGATTGTGGAGTAACGTTGTCAATCACGATGAATGCAGGTAATAGAAGTACCGTCGTAGGCTGCGAATAATCTGTCGAATGTGAAGGTGTGGGTATGTTGGACGCGGAGAGCATAAGCTTCTACGATGGATCATCAGCATGTTTCAAAGCTCAACGATATAGGGTCTTTGGTAGGAGGAAGATAACTAACCCCATTACTTGGTTTAACAGAACCATGGTCGATTGCTTGCATTACACTTCCCTTCTCATCTGCGACATCTCTCACCCAATCTGATTTCCCTGTCGCAACTAGAATATGTGTACTCCATCCTTTGACATGACCATATAGCTCATCGTCCTCATCTATCTTGAAGCCCTTTGGATACTTTACATGACACGATTCGCAGTCATGATCACAATCATCTCCATCCACAGCCGGGTCAACTTTTGGGAATATTTTCTCGATGGGAGTATTTTCTGATGGAGTTCCAGGAATTGGAGTGGATTGACCCGAAATGGTTTGCTTGGCAGAATTTAAGAGGGATTTGAAAGTGGAAGCCATATTTTTGGTCTTCTTGCGCGGGGGATTAGTCGCAATTCTTGTGGCATCATGGCTGGTTTTATTTCCAATCCTCGACATTTTGGTGGGGTCCAATACTAACAATGCTGTACGATAATTGGTTGCCAGCTAATCATCATATTCCGGTGAATGTACGGAATAGTGCCCGAGCAACGTGGAATCTCTTATCAGATCCGCTTTGGCTTTTATCTGATGGATTGTGGTATAATAATACGTGAAAGAGCCTCGGAACAAGAACGATGGCCGTAGGAATTGTATCGGTCTGATATTTAAATATTCGATATTAGGATTGCGGAAGATGGAGGATGGAAGAGGGAAGAGGGAAGAGGGAAGATGGAAGATGGAAGGAATAGACAAGAAAAGCTTTCAATATAGGTATTTATTTCTCATTCTTACTCTCTGACATGCTGACATGCTGACCTTACCAATTTGAAGCTTAGAGATATCAATTCACCGTCGGTGTTTTCTTATGTCCGCAAGGTCCGTATCAAGGATCTGTCTACAAGCACTCTACCACAACAAGTCTTCAACGTAAACTCCTTCGGTCCCGAAAATCCACCGACGTAAAAGAATAAATCCGCAATATCCATTTCACATGATTGGCCACACCACCGTCTAACCTAATCATGCCACCCAAAATTATATTTCTCACAGGAGCACCTACATATCACTCACTTAGCTGGGACGAATCAAAACTTCACAGTGACTTCACCGACCCCTTCATCCAATTCCTCCACCTCCCTCATCCATACCCGAGCTCCGCACCACGGAATAACAACACGAGCGTCTTGGAATTCTCCATCGCTCAGAACCCAGAATGGCGTGAACTTCCTCTTGAACGAATACATCTCACCACGGGAGCGTCTCAAGATCATGCTTTCCAGCCGTTGTATGGTGGCCATGCTTTAGATTTCTTCTCAGCTACAACTTTTCTCTCGCAATCCCAGGGATATTCACAATCACTATCTAATTTGGATTCATACATTTCTCTTGATGATGAAAATTATGATCATCAAGAGGTAGATGGGGTACTCTCCCAATTCTACGAACATTCCTATGCTATCCACGATATTCCCTCGTCTCAAATCACATCCTCGGATTTTGATTCTACATCCTATTCTACATCCGGATATGATTCTCAATCTATATTCCCGCAATCTGGGGAAAATCTACAAGTGCCGGTGGCAGGTTACTTGACAAATCTAAAGGATATGCCACATGCACAACACTTAACTTCGATAGTCCCGCAAACTATGACGGTTAATCTGATTGTGGGGATCATTTCAATTTCAGAACCGAGAGCAATATCTACGAGACAAGGAGGAAACGTATCGCTTGTTGAAATATTAGTTGGTGATGAAACGAAAAGTGGATTCTCGATCAATTTCTGGTTATCAGGAAAGGGGAAAGAAGAAGTCAAAGAAGTATTAGAAAATCTGAGGGTTCAGGATATCGTGTTGATGAAAAATGTAGCGTTGGGAAGCTTCAGAGGGAAAGTTCATGGACAGAGTTTGAGAAAAGATATGACGAAGGCTTGGTTGATGTATAGAGAGAAAATTGATAGAAGTGATGTGGGAGGATGTTATGGGAAGAGGGATTTGGAGAGGAAGGAGATAGATGCACAGAGGGCGAAGGTTAAACGTGTGAGAGATTGGGTGGTGGGTTTTGTGGGGGTTGCGACGACGAATAGACGAGGTGTGAAGAGAGTTAGGGAGGAATTACCGCCTGATACTCAATGATTAGATGGTATAGTATGTCATGATTTTGGTCTTCTGACTCGGAAGTATGTACTTAGGGTGCTGTCTCCTTCTCAAATTTCCACCCTATCCAACAGTTTCCCAACCCGATACCCGAATCCCTATTATCCTCAATCCTACTCGATCAGCACCCTCAATCCCAATCACACATCCAATCCTCCCACTCAAGAAAAATCACACCCCCTCCCCCTCAAAATCTCACTCCAGAAACTCTCCCACCTTATGTCCCACCTCCCCATCATTCCCAGTCATTCTAATCTCCACAAAATAAACCGGACATTTCGCAGACGGATTCATCGAATTCGCATGCGTAATCCACTCCTCCAAACACCCCGGACAAAACGAATTACCACACGGCCTCACAATCGAACCCACGCCGGCAACTCCTGCATACAAATAGGACAAATCGGCACCCCATTGGCATTGCGCTGTCCCAGCAGGGGCTCATCGAGAAAGAGCCCGAGAATCCATGATGGTGTATTTGGAGCGTTAGCCCGGGCACTGACTCTTGATCGCTGGAGCATCGCATGCCGGGTTATTGCTTGTATTTCTCGTACTGCGGAAAGTTCTAAATCAGGGAGGAAATGCGGGAGGAGATTGGGAGGGAGCTCGTCGTGCATAGGCCAGGGAACTTTAGCGCCGTTGAGGAGAGATACGATGCGATTCCGCAAGTGTAGTGCGGGAATGGGGAGATGCGGTGCTTGATCGTAGTGCATGAGGTCGAAGGCGTGGGGAAAGATATGGAGATTTTGACTGGAGATGGGACTGAGGGGGATGGGGAGGAAATTGGCTGGTTGAGGTGGGATGTTGGGCACATATAATGTAAAGCTTGCAGAGTCGTCTATAGACGAATGCTCGAAAGCGCAATGAGTTCGGAGTATCTATCTATCTATATCTACATGACAACCGCTATAAGAACCGCAAATCGAATATAGTGTCATTCATTACTCCTGGAATAGAACGAAATGAAACACAACACGATAATATAAAATAAATATAATCTCATCTCATCTCATCTCGTGAATAAGCATATCTAGTACCCATATCCCAAAAGCTGTTTGCCAAAATCCACAATGTCCAAAAGAAAGATAGATGATGTCACTACCTACTTACATATACATAATTCTGTACTGAATATAACGATATTCATTAATTCGTATCTCGAATTAAGCATTGATAGATTGTAGTGAGGAGGAATGATTATTAATTTTATAGATGTGTAGAGTATGGAATGATATGGAATAATGGGTAGCATACATGTGATAGTTGTAGAAGTGCGGATAGTATTATTCCATCTAGTTACTTGTGAATATATGTATATTGCAATATAACGTGATACACAGGTCTTGATTCTACTACCAATCTTCCCCAAGAGTCGAACCCCATCCCATCCCTCACCCCTCCTAAAACCCCATTCCTCAACCCCCCTCAACTCACCCCCTCCTCAGAACCTGATCAACCGTATCCATTAATCCTCCCCCCCTCCTCACCTTCCTAATCCCCACTCCACAAACCGGACATCTAATTTTCTGCTCGTTCCCCTTCCCCTTCCCCTTTCCCCTCTCCATCCCCCTCAAATGCTCTATCCAATCCTCTAAACACATGGTACAAAATCGATGTTTACACGGTTTTGCAATTGCGGCTTTAGTAGGGAGTTCATCTGTACAGATTGGACATGTGGATTTCTCCTCTTTTTTCTTTTTGGATGCAGATGCATCTACATCTGCATTTCCATTTCCATGTCCATGTTCAAAGAGCGCTAACATCCACCCTGGAGTATCACCTCCATCACGAGGAGACGCTCCATTCGCATTCGCATTCCCATCTTGCGCCGCACCTCCCCCTCGTCTCTGCAACCCCATCTCCCGATCAATCTCCGCCATCGTCGTATACCCAAACCCCTTCTCCATAATTTCTGGCCAGGGCAACATAGCACCCGCGAAAATCGCATCCATGTTCTCCCGAACTTGTATTCTCAGATGCTGTAGATCTGGGATACCTTGGAAGCGGGGATTGAAGTAATTAGGAGGGGTTTGCTCGGTTGGTTGAGGGGGTTCAAGATTCTTGTGGGGAGCGAGAGGGTTTGCGTTTATGAGCTCATTGGAGGTGGAGTCTTGGGTGTTGGGGTTAGTGGTTTTTGGTTGGAGTGGTTTGGGGTTAAAGAGAAAGTTTTGTAATTGATAGATGAGTGTCATGAGTATTACGAGGGAAAAGATTGATATAGCGATGAAAGCTGCAAGTGGATTTCTCTCAATCTTTCTGTTTCGAGGATTCATCTCGAGCTGATTATTGTTTGCTTTCCCGAAAAGTGATTTTAGACAGCCAATACCAATACCAGTAGTTGATGTTATGTTGTACATGACGTTTTCCATAACTGGCGTTAGTTGGATAGCAATTTCGCCTATATTTTGGGTTCTCTGGTGTTCTCTGGTGATCAGTACTTTGAAAATTGACTCGGATGATGGTTGTTGAGATGTCCATGTAGATGAGAATCTCTATGAAATGAGATACTAAATGGATGGAGCGAACTTCAACAGGAACTCCTTATATTCAACCAACATACCACGAGCACGGCTCAAACACCTTAGACTTGCCTCAAAGATATTGAACCATAATAACCGTACACGAGGTTTGCGCGTGAATAAGTGTTAGTCGATATCTTATTCACCGTATCTCGCCAACCCAGAAGACCAGTTGCAGTGAAACATTACAACTCGACATGAGTACATCGATTTGAAGTGTGATAAGTGAGTTCGGGTCCATTGTGAATGAAGTGCTTTAAAGTTGCTTCCTGAGAACCGAGTGTAATGTCATAGAGGCTGCATACGAGCCAGAGCTTCTAGGCTGTCGAAAAACGTACGTAGAGATGAAAATTATTCACTCGGTGAAGTAAGAAAAACGCTGAATCCCTTACAAACACATCTCCGATGTCTAATACAGGCCCGCACCAAAATGACAGAGCGGCCAACACAATAAACCCAAATATTCACTTGATACAACCCAATGACAAAAATCTATTACGTCATTAAGCGATCTATCAACCTGTGAAATTTAGGTCTCTTCTCTCAACACAACTAAAAATCTTCATCTGCTTCCGTGGATACGAGATAGAGCCATTTCAGTTGAAAACAAAATGGAAGACAATAGCAAACAAGCAAGGAGTTCCTGAGATCGATAGTGATAACCAACTTGGCGTTTTCTCAAATGGCTCAAGGTCAACGATTGTGGGATATACAGCAAACCAAGTCTCTAGACTGATTACCAAGATGTGATTTCTAGCCAATCTAGATTGAATCTCAATTTCATATAAAATCCATTCTATGCATTAGATTTCCAGTGACACACTGCTATATTCGTACAACCATGCGCCGTTATCTTTCCGCGAGACTATTACTCGCCCTAAATCCCAATATCCTAAACATACCGCTCAAACCTTTACTCGGCGACCCAAACAGCAGCCATACCCATACCAGTACCTACACACATACTAGTTACGCCGACTTTTTGGTTCGTCCTTCTCAACTCATATAATAATGTGCTGACCTGTCTAGCTCCGGTACATCCGAGAGGATGTCCAAAAGCGATCGCACCACCCTTTGGATTGATCTTCTTCTGGTCGAGTCCTAACTCATTTGCGCACCAAAGACATTGACTTGCGAATGCTTCATTGATCTCGAAAATATCTACATCATCCTTGTTGATGCCAGTCTTCTCAAATACCTTTGGAATAGCGGCCCACGGACCGATACCCATAAGTAATGGAGCTACACCTGCAATAGATGCGGCAACGTATTTACCAAGGATAGTTTGACCGAGTTTCTCAGCTGTGGAACGCTTCATCAAAAGAACTGCGGCAGCTCCATCTGAAATTTGAGAAGCATTTCCGGCATGAATACTACCGTCCTTTGCAAAAGCAGGCTTAATTTTGCCCAAGCTCTCAGCGGTGATACCTGGTCGAACACCATCATCCTTGGCAACAGTGATATCCTTTGTTTCGCCAGTTTTTGGGTCTTCCCATTTGACAGTCAGAGGAGCAATTTCCTCATCAAAGAGACCCTCTTGTTGAGCCTTGAGTGCCTTTTGGTATGATGAAGCCGCAAATGCGTCTTGTAGGGAACGTGGAATTCCCTTGTCTTTGGCCATGTTCTCGGAAAGAACGCCCATAGGCACTTTGCAATTCGCAGATTCTGGGTGGGACTCGAGGAGTTCGGAGAATTCTGTTACTGCGCCAGGTCTGCGAATTTAACGTTAGCTTTTAAATATGCACAGAAATAGAGAGGAGACCCATACCCATATTGCAAACTCATGCTTTCGACACCTGCACCAACACCGATATCAATCATGCCGGACTTAATGGCATTTGCGATATCCACGCATGCTTGTAAACCAGATGAACATTGTCTATTCAAACTCTTGACTGCTGCAGATACAGGAAATCCTGCAGCCAAAGCGGCGGCTCGGAATTCAGTAGCTCCACCTCCAGGAGGGAGCACAGATCCAACAGCGATGTCTTCAACTAGCCCTGGGTCGATTTTCGAACGTTCAATGAGAGATTTAAATGCGCCAACGAGCAAATCTGCTGCTGCCGTATCTTTGAAGCCTCCTTTGCCACCCTTTGTAAATGCGGTTCGGAGACAAGCTGTTACGACGATCTAGAATAGAGAATGTTAGCAATTGGTCAAGAGGCATCGTTTGGAATGAATAGCTGTTCTTACATCATCTGGATGCTTTTCCAAGAGCTTCGCGCGGCCACTATCACCCTCAGTGGGTGCAATAGTGCTTTGTGATCCAGCCAAATGGCCGGAAACTTGTCCAAGACGTTTTTGTGCTATGTACACTGTCAGCTTTGTTTGCAGTCCTTCACTTGCGATAGCCACTTACCAGCTGACATTTTGACAATATATTAATGTAATATGTGATCAGAGTTCTGTTTTATGGAATGAGAGGTACAGGAATAAAAATGAAGTTATATGGGAAGGAGGAAAGAGGAATGCACGTCGGAGTTGGAGATCGATGGATAGTAATATTGAGGATGCCTCGGTAGGAATTCAACCAATCATGGACGTTAACGGCAATTTAGCACTCACATGCTTTCGCAAGGTTGGTCTCAGAACTCTCAGAACTCTCAGAACTCTCAGCCGAAACCAGAACTTAAGAGTTTCTGACATACATTGTAAGGTTAACTGAAGGTCACGCACGGATTAGTCGAAAGGTAAGCAATCTTTCACATGTGCTAGGATGGGAAGAAGCTCTACGAGTACTGGAACGGCAATTGCTGTTGTTTCACTTGCCATGTGCATGTTCTATACGTAGCAAGCATTGATCCAGCGTTTTGACATGTGAAGTTCAAGGGTTCTTTAATCATCAATGTGGGGTGTTTTTAGTGATTTTACGACTCAAGCGAGATTTTAATGGCGTGTATTTAAAATGTCCATTAAAACCACCTTTTCGCAAAATACAAATTCCACTTCTCTCCTTCGACCTTCATCTTAACCTCTCTCTCCTCTCTCTCTACCTTCCTGCGAGTGCTTATTCTTACCACACCACTCATGATTGCCAGTGCAATACTTTAAAGCCCCGATCAATCATAGCACACACTCTTCAGTGATAGTCCACTTATTCATGTGGCAAAACCCATTGTCATAGAGGTATTTGATTTGCCTCTCAAGCGATTTCGAAATTCCGGAAAACTTCCATTCGGTGTATTTGAAGTTGTAAAAGCAAGCCGCACGACTGAAGTAACGATACGTAGATTGAAGGTTCTTGACGTATATCTTGACACTATCAATACCATGAAATCCGTCGATTATCTCAATCACGTTCCTAGCAAGTCGTTTAAAATCCGTGTACCCACTATCTCTCAATGCTCGCTCCCCGGATTTTGGTAGAATGTGTATGACGATATGCTTTGCATATTCCACATACAGTGGGAGCAGTCTGATGAATCTTCTCTCTCTTTCGATGGCGCCAGGACTTGGATGACTGTTGAGTGTAATAGTTAAAGTGTTGCTCTCGTCAAAGTACAACCAGTCATGTTGAAAGATGTTATTACCGTTCTGCTTTACTTCTATAGGTTGGCCGTTGGTACTTACTCCCGAGATATAATGTAGCGTCCATTCCGAGAATTTTAGGCCAAAAAGTGGAATCACAGCATGAAGTTGACGATGATTATACCAAGGCAAGTGGAACTCAACGTCTAGCTCTTCAATATTGAACCCATCGAAGACACCTCTCATCTTTGTCAAAAGCTGGGTTGCGTGGTCAGTGTCCTTTCCATAGTCTATTTCGTTTGGGCTATTTGTACGCCCGTGGACTCCTGGGTAATAAGCAACCCGGCAAACTATCTTGATCTGTATTTTTCTCATGCATCCCAGGAATCCTGGGAGGTGCTCAAGCAGAGATTTGAAACCAGTTTTTCCAGTTTGCTCTCTAGTCGGTCGTTTGTAGTCGATGGTTATGATGAGGGTGTCTCCGCCCGAAATTGACAAATCCTCATGCTCCGGGGTCTGAGCAATGCCTCTGCGTTGTGACATTATGGTGTTTTTCCAATTGCGAGGGCTCTTTCACTTGCAACTTTCCCAAATCAAAAATACCTCAAGTCTATCGATGATTTTCGTACTGAATACCAGAGCAGTACAAATGACGAAATAGAAAAGGAGATGCTGTTTTGGAATTCCTTAAAACACCAAGTAACAAATTATTTCACAAAGAATCATAACAAAAACAAATATGTCAGGTATATCGAGAGTACTACCACCCAATAGATCGTTCCAGTCCAGCCAACTGAGTTTTCCAGTACCGGGTTCCCTGTTCGAGATTGCGAGAACTTTCTACGCAGCTCCACCTATCATTTCTAGCTTTGAAATTGAATAAGTTGTAGTGCCTTGCTTGAAAGTGTTTCCATCTAGTGATGGATCGAAATGGAATACAGTTGCACAATAACCATTATGGGATCAGATCCCAAATCTTTCAACACAGTATATGCAGATAGGTAGTTGAGCAAAGCCCGAGAAATAGTTCTCTTGGTCGATCTTCCAATTCCTCAATCATCCAGGTACATTTGTAAGATTCCCACAATGGCCTGTCACTGCACAAAGACTTTCAGGAAATGTTTCAAAACATCAAACATCTGAAACTTCATTCTTCCTGGATAACACTCCAGTAGTCTTGATGCTTCTATTGATTCAAGGCACAAAGATATATAGCATTGTACAAACTCCCTTTGAACTCTTACAGCAATAAACTTCATCCTCGAAATAAAATCGTACCTTTCCAACAAACATCAAAGAGCCCAGAACACAATGCGTCGTTCGGAACTACAATACGATAACAATGGTAAGCTCACAATCAAGTTCGACTATAAAAATTCCACAGCTGTGTGTGATCTTTCACAATATGCCTCAAGCGTCCGAACCATACACTTCAAAATCAATTTCCCAACCCCAAACCCCAACGACTCTGATCTTACGAGAGTGACAGGAGAAATCGAGGATATTGTCACCGTCATCAACAACGAGTTCACAAACGTGTCCCAAGTCGATGTGGCATTCTTCCTACATAGAATCGATGTGAATCAGCTCTCAAGTGCTCGTGCCTTCCGAAGACTTCGTTTCAGAGGATGCGAATTGACTTACTTTGTCGAAGATGAGTGGATAGATACAGTTGATATGGATTCGAAGTGGCTTGAAGAGCTTGAACGTATACATGGTAGGGCAAATTATAGTAACTATTATCCCGAAGATAGCGATGAGGAGGAAATATGGATAGCGTCGGATTCGGAATAGGTGTTAGAAGATGGGGATCAATATTGTGTTGGTGACTTGGTTGTTGACCTCATTTTTGGTATATAGCTAGCAGTCACAGGGGAGTATGAAGGGGTACTTGAATACAAATGTTCTCTATAATTCAGCGCTGTTCGTCGTGCAGGGTGAAAAAAGCTTATACTAGCTACTGATATTGTCCATTTTTTGAGACGCGAACTCAAAATTTGAGTATAGTTAGGTAGCTAGTGCTACTTCACAAAGTCCAGCGAGATTTTTTGTCAAAAGTCATATGATTCATTTGCGATACACTAAAACTCCTGACTTGATTTATTTTAATAAACTATACACTCACATTCTCTACAATATATATTCTATTTCGTATAGTTCTTAATGTATACAGAGCCTCGATGTTTGTGTATTGTTCAGCTGTTGTGAATTTATCATTTGATTGATTAAGTGAAATTTACTGTTATGTTTCTGGAATATTTAGTATGAGCCCCTCCCTTCTATTTATATCGGTGGAAGAAATTACTAAGGTTCACCAGGGACTCACCAGATAAATTGAATAGTGAATATAGTAATCTGACGGCTTCGGTCTACTAAGAATTGCATTCAATACCCAATACGCAACACCTGATGTAGGGATACATAGTGCTGCGCCTGTTTTGAAGGGAGGAATCACTGCAAGTGCGATAAACTTTTAATATCACTCGATTGAAGAAATCTAATTCTTGTATGCAATTGGAACTAGATATCCTAACTAAATTTCTACGCCCAACGAAAGAATGGAAGCAGATGTGAGCGATTAGCGATTATTTCCCGGCTGGAAACTGCAAAAATTCTCTTCCCCCCATTTGAATAATAACACGAAGGGTATCTCAAAGCTCTGGTGGATCAATAATGCTTTCCAGTAGTCTATTGCAAGCACGTAGAGAATTAGCAGAGGCGGGGGACAGCTCCTGGATGACAGACATGATCATCTCACCGCAAAGATCTGTGAGCCGGTTAAGCCCTGGTGAAGTGCCGAAATTGGACTGTGTACGAAGATACTGAAATCTGCGCTCAACGAGCAAGCCTACTGGGATCTCTTCTGGATTCTCCTTATCAAGACCGACGAAAAGTCCCCAAGCCGGCTTCAAGCCAAGGAAACGAATTGCAAAATTTAGGTAGTCTGATCTACGTTCATCAACCCGAAAGACAACCTTGACCTTCCTGACATTCCGATATTCATTGATGAGTAAAACCATTTTGTCAATCAACCTCTTGCGATCATTGAGCATGCGTACCAACAAGTATTTGCGCTTCAATGGTGTGACTTTGATAAGGACTTCGGCTGCTTGGCTCAACCAAAGAGGGAGAATGTTAAAGAATGATTCCTGCAATTCCTCGCGCTCATCCACATATTTGATTTCCTTGCGTAGTCTGTACTTCTTGGTGTGATCGATTTCGATCGATAAAAGCCTTTCGCCCTTGAAATGTAACCATGGGTGAGTGGTCATCTTTCTTTCCAGTTCAGAGTAGCGCTTCACTTTGAGGATCTTTGGTCCTATTCTCCAATCGCAGTGGAGAGTCCATTCCGTGAAATTCAGGGTGTAAAGAGGAATAACAGCCTGAAGCTGAGAAATGTATGGGTTGAAGTCTTCCTCCCTCCGCATGTAAAAGGTTACCTCTACGCTGTCGATATCGTTGGATTCATTCAACAAGTCCCTTATGTTGGTCAATAGTTCGGTCTTCCGAGCGGTATCTTCGTGCGCTCGTCTGTCTCCCGGATCTCGGCATAACATTTCGATGCGGACTCTCCTGGCATGTTCTAGATATTCAGGGAGTCGTGCTAAGAGGGCCTTGTTACCTCTGCGTTGAGTCTGCACTTGCCAATCGTTGTTGATTATTATGACTAGGAAAGATCCTTCTACAATTTTCAAGCCCTTATGTGGTTCGATATGCGCAGTGTCCCGTCTCAAGCGATCGGCTCTATTGAGTTTGTTCTTGCGTTTTGGCATTGTGATGCTGACCAAATTTGCTTCGCTATTCTATGGAGATTGAAGAGTTTCGATGTTACCGAGAAATGATTGGTATGTCTGAGATCTTATGAGACAGGTTGTTTCAATCATAAAAACGAGAGATGTGGTCATTTATGAGACTTCTAAATAATGAGTGATCAGAGCTCATAAAGGGCTTTGCCTATGGATAAGCATCATTGTGCCTGTATCAGTTGCCACGAGTACTTTCCATGAAAGTAAAGTATAGGGGTTTTGCATTGTCTAATAGGTAACAGAGGATTACCCTTCAACAGGTTGATTGATAAGAACTTGTGGAAGATAATGGCAATCTTGCGAGAAGTATTAATTTGGTTCATGTTGAATGTGGGCTCTTTGGTGAGGTCTAAGACTTTCCGACGATAAGTCTCTTCTCGGGCAGGGTCATCTCGACAGGTTTCTACAAATTCGATTCGTAGTCTAACCCTGTCTCGAATCAACAATGAATTCAGTTTCATGATTCGAGAGCATGCTCTAGTAGTTCATTTTGACATTTTTCTTCTGACATCCGAGCCTAGAAACCTTGCTACATTAGCAAGTACTTAATACTTAAAAAGTTCCCCTAGGGTGCTAACGTAGCATCACCATCGACCCATACACACAGATATGACTTCCATCATATGCCAAGAGTCCAGCCAAGCATGGCTACTCTATGCGACATCCCACGCCACCGCGAACTCAGCTACAGTCGCAATAACGGATCTTTAACAATCGACTACGACTATGATCTAGGCCACACAGAAAGTGAGGAAGAGACCTTGGAGTATACATTAGCACAATATGCCGCCTTCACCGAAAAAGTAATCGTCAGAATCCAATTCCCCGAACCACAAAATAAATTTCGCTGCAACGTTTCGACTTTCGGAATTAGACATACCGTTAATTACGGACCCCTTAATGAGACTGAGAACCTGTACCGTATTGCAGATGTTGTTCGCGTTCTTAAAGGCTTTCTTCAGTTGAGAACTCTAGAAATTAGCTTGAGCCTCGACACCGAAGACTTCAGCCGGATCGCTTGTGTTGCTCCCTTTTTTGACTTGCGTGGTCGTTGCCAGCAGTGGAACATGAGATACAAATGTGGTAGACATGGAAATTATATTTCTATCGGCCCTGGTTCACCGTTATGCACTCGACTCGAGCGCCTCAATAATACGAGAATGTTTGATTGACGTAGAATTTGTTCACAGTTACTGATCTGGTAAGTAGATGGAGGTTCCTGTTGGAAAAGATGGGGGAATATATTAGCTAGGTAGTTGTAGTCAATTAAATCATGTCTGCAAAAGCTATACTTTCAAATCTCAATTTTTGCGCACCCTTCTCAAATAACCCCGTATTTTCCTTCGAGCTATGAAATTTAGTTGCTACAAAACGTTCATACTACCATTTCTTTGTCTGGTAGCGAACTGTGAGATATTTCAAAGACATAATTAGCATTTTCAGTTGAAAATTCACAGAATTGTAGAGATTCTGATCTTGAGACCTGTCTAGACATGTCTATGTCAAGTAATGTCTTAAGAAAACAACTAAAGTGATCACTTCAATAAGTCAAGCTGTAAGTTCCTTGGGTACAAAGACACGCTTCGAGGGTTCATTCTAGGACCATCCCACGAGCATCTCTAATAGTCTTAATGTTTCCATAGCCTGGTACATATTTTGGAAGATATATAACCCCAGCTCATTCACAATGCCATTCTAATATTATCAACTTGTATCTCATCAGCAAAAGCGCACTTTCATATCAATAACACCCAAAATTTCTAACATCAAGGAAACGATCCAAAAACGTCCAAATGGCTTCAGGTACTACTTTGCACCCTGAGTTCTCATACCATCATGGGACTTTGACAATCAACTACGACTACGAGGATTCCGACGTCAAATACCATATTTCCCAATACGCCCCTATTACCCGAAAAATCGTATTCAATATCTGCTTCCCCGAACCAGATAACGACAATTCCGGATTAAGCAGAGTTGAGGAAGATCTTTCCGAAATAATCGAAACTCTCGACGACGAATTCGATTTATGTAGAAGCGATGTTATATTCTGGCTACGCGAACACGATATTTCGCAGATTTCTTGTGCTCTTGAATTTCGCCATCTTAGGTGGCGGACTACGTTTGAGTACCATGTGAGAGGAAATTGTCAAGAAACAGTGGATATGGATTCGGATTGGTACGCGGAACTGATTGGTAGTCATTGTTCAGATTGAAGCTCAACTGATAGTGACAGCGTTGGGGAGGTTTGTTATACAAGGGATACGGACTCGGATTAGAATTGAGGGGAAGGAATTCGATATTGACGGGGTAAATGGTCTTGTGGAGGTCTCTTTTTACTCGGCCTTTCTATGTAGCTGGGAGATCGAAAGAGAATGCAAAAGACAGCTTGGATAACACAGGGATAATGCTATTCATGTTGTAGTGTAGTTGTTCGGATAGAATGGTAGAATGTACAAGTTTCTTTACCGCTGAAACGGAACCCTCGAAATTTTTCTGGGAGCCACTGCCGTTTTGAAACATGCAGTGGTAGTTCATTGCGATCTGGCTTGTGCAGATTTTCTGATGTTTCTCATTGTTCATATACAACTTTAAGATTGGAATTACTTTAAAGGTTGGGGATGAGTACAAAAGAAGAATATGTGAGGAGATAAATGAGTTTGTTGATCACGATGGCCACAGTCAAGCAATATGAATCACTGAAACTTCTAGTCTCACAAGGCACTTGATAAGGACAGAAGAGTTATATCATTGATATGTAAATGGGAGTTATTACCTCAGTAGCTGCCTGATACATGCGATTCCCTGTGATAGAATGATGAAATAAGTCAATGAAAAATCATGGTACTAGCACCCGCCTCGCTAAAGCCCCTTCATCCTGCGTAAACCAAACATACACCATGAGAACCCAATAAGATCAACTCCCATATGATACGTTCTGTCCTGTTCGTGGAGAAGTTGATCTTGTGTAGACTTTCCCGCTTCCCAAAACACTACGACTGGTTACTGTTCACTCCCTCCGGTCTGAGCCCCTTTCCATTCCCGTCTGTCCTTCCCTTCCGACTCTACATCGCCTGATGTTGTAGCTTTCTCTCTACAGCTCGTAGTTCGCGATCAACTCGAGAATCTGCGAGAATCTTTTGCGTCTCTCCATCTTTGATGTTTAATTCAAAAGCCCAATCGACGAACTTGAGACGATAGATGGAAGATGCGGTGTCAATTTGCTTCCAGTTGAACCGATCAACCGCAATAACGAAAGAGATCTCCTTGATATGAGGGAGATTGTTGATCTGTTCAACAACTTGAGCCAGAATATCACGTCTATCGATACACTGGACATCTTCTTCAGGAGCCTTGAACATCATCTTCAAATGGATGATTTTTGTATCGTTGCCATATCTTGGGATGATTTCGAGCAAAGATTCGAATTCGTCCTGCTCTTCTCCAGGCGATCTGGTAGTAAGAAAATCGAGATCAATAGAGAGAGCTGCGTTGCTAGGCGCATATTGTACCATATCATGTGCAGGAATATCAGCAACACGATCAGCACGGCGAGTGGCTCTGTTGCGGCGGTTGGCGTTTGATTTTGGTCCCTTGTGGTTGGCCATTTTGGATGATGTAGATTTAGAAATAAGTTTCAGTTGAATTCTGAAAAGTGTTTCAGGTTGTTGTGATGATGAAGTTTGAAAGTATTGTTGAAGGTGCTGTTGAAGGTATTATTGAAGGTACTATTGGAAGTAATGTAACAAGAGGAAGAATGAAGGAGGAAATCTCAGGATCTCTCGAACCTATTTATGATTCCAGAAGAAGACGCTAAAATCAAATACATGTACATGTCGTACTTCGCTGCCGTAAATGATTCTCCGAGGAACTGATTGTACTGGTGAAACAGTTTGAGGACTATGGTCAACAGGTGTAGATATTGGATACGGCGTTATATAATTAATGTAAAAAATTAGACTCATCACGCATATATTCATCAGGAGAATCATAAATAGCACTGTGAATGGAGAAAAATAAATGAAATTTATACACGAAGAATCATCATTGTGCGTTTTGGAGACAGTGGCCTCCTATCACAGATAATGAAAGCTCTTCGCTACATAATCATAACTGTCCACCCATACTCAAAGGCCCCGTATTGCTCAATAGGTTCTTGAACGGGCCCCATACTTTCCTAGAGTCATAAAAAGTAGCAATAGAAGCGAAACTTCTAATTCCGATTAGAAGGGACTGGAAACTTGATGCTCCTGATATTGTCATTCATGGTCTCAGAAATAATACCAAGGTGTAGGCAACGGCTAATCAAAGTGATTCATTACCATTATCAGCAATCTGGATCTAATCTACGAAACTGCGGAAAGTGTGTGTTTTTGGAAATTCAAGCACGAAGTACAGGAGATAATATAATTCCCTAATTCGAGCGAGGGTGTTGTGTCTTCTGATATCTTTGTTATGCTCATTTGGAATTTTGAACTAGGCTGTGCAATCAGTATTTGAACAAGAATTTGGGAGCATTCGATTGTCCATTACCACGGCATGGCATGGCAGATAATTCTATTGCGACCGCCAGCAGTTTATATTTTTACGAACATGTGCTGCGCACTTTAAAATCGCAAGGCATTGATCTAGATGACTTCTATCCATTTTTTCTGGTCCCAGGAATGGAGTGAGTAAATCCCACAATCAAGCCATTGAAAGTTTTAGCACAGAATATCTAACAATTGAAAAATAGGTATTGCAGTGGAACTCCTTCTACCCAGAATGCACCTTGGTATATTGGAGGCACCACTCAAGCATCGGTCATTGGCGATGATTCCGTCGGTTATTGGATCCATAGTAATCCTGATTTCGACAATGCTCAACATGATGTATTGCTTGTCCTGATCGACTGGGTCGAAAATGATACCGCACCGACTCAAGTTATTGCAACTAAATGGAATTATGAAGCTACATTGGATTACATCATCAACCAACGACCAATTTGTATGTACCCCTAACAGGCGAAGTACGTCGGTACTGGGAACACAAATGTTGCAAGCAACTGGGAATATCAGTCACTTTACTAGAGAACTAGTGCCTTTATCTGTACATAGCATCAAAACGCCTCCGATCAGGCTAATGTTTTCTTGCTTGCTTTAAGAAGAGGATATTAGATTTAAATCCATGGAACGGATACTGCAAGCTTTGGACGCGATAATCGCATAAAATGTGGTCTTACGGTCAATAAGGGTTGTTGTACATGAAATAGATCAAAATTATCGAAGCAGATCAAAGCAACACAAAAAATCAGAAGTTGTCAGAAAATAGGGGAATTGAAGTTTTTTTTTCTTATATAGTAGCTATTGGCCGTGTTATTAACATTGGGTGGTATTATACAAGAAGCGGTTTATGGGCCAGCCTCAGAAATTATATACTATAGTAAAACTTGTCGCCGCCACCCAATTCCTCATTATCACCTGACCTGCAATGATTGTCGCAAATGCCAATGGCAAGGAGTATGTAGATGCATCCTTCACCCCGAAATATCCGCAGTCTATGAAATCAATTCGTTTAAAATCCCTGCCTTCCATCACCAGTACATCTCGTCATTGAAATGAGAGCTCAATTTACGATCAATGTCAGAATCAATTTCAACTGCGTTCTCCGCACCATTCTCGATAATGGCGAAAGTCCAGTGGGGATGGTCCAATCCATAGATGGCGCTGACGGGCTTCACCTGTTCCCAGTAAATTCTTTGTACAGACATTGAGACTCGAACCGAATCAAGTTGGCGGAACTTATTAAGCTCATAGACGACGTTAGCCATGGCCCAATGGCGAGCAGCTTTGGTGTTGTTATTGATGACATCCATATGGGGAATTCCAAACGCAATATCGATATGGATATTGGTCGCATGGCTCGAGTATTTCGGAAGAATCTTGATTAGAGTCTTTGTGAGCTTATTTTGCTGAAATGGAGAATTTAAACCAGCAAAGTCGAGTAAAATTTCTAAAATCTTATCACTACCATTAAATTTGAGCCATGGATGAACGGGAATTGCTGCAATCTCCAATTCTTTTTCCTCTTGGAGAGCGAGTATCGCCAATTGTAATTCCATACGACGAGCTTGAAGGGTACGATGGACCGCTTGCACAATGAAACCGCCAGACATAGTGTTCAGCATTTTGCAGTGAAGAAGAGTTTGTCTTGTTTGCTTTTGAATGGATGTCTCGAGAGAAAGATGAGAGGATTTAGCGAATTATGAGAGGTAACAGTATGTAGAAAGGCGTTTCTTGTAGAAGGATTTTGCTGAGTGGTACTGTTACCAGATGAGTTCTATCATTAAGTAGTAAGAGAGAGGTGTAATATGTTGTAAAAATGATGTAGTCAGCTAGAATTTGACGTCATATTGATATAATAGGGAAGGCTAAGATGTTCAGACTTATATTGTACAATACTGACTGCACGCATAAAAGATGTCAAAAAATTAAAGATCAATCAGCCAACCGTAGCATTTGAAAGGGTTGTATCATGCATGTCATTAGTCTCAACCAAATGGTGGTACCTTACGGCACTAGTGGAAAGTGTGGTTTGCGAGAGAGTGGTCATGCACCATCAAGAACAATACATAGTTATTGAATGTGTAGAATTGTTTGGGCTACAACTCCCCAGTATCTAGTTTTGTTACACTAGGGCAGTTTACTCGTCAGTAGATAAACCTCTGAACCATGCAGGAAGATTCAACTGAACGATCGAAAAACACAAGAATATTCAGATTCTAAAATGTCAAAGCAAAACGAAAAAAAGCAACAATGGAAGCAGATTCTTTCCACGTGGTCGCTCGCACTGCGGTAAACCATATACTACAAAAAGCTGCAAAGAATACAGAGACACAACTGGCTTTCAAACCAGCACTTGTAGTTCAACACTCAGAAATTCTAGATGACTATTCTCAAAAGCGGGCCCGAAGAACATGTGAACGGCACGTGAGTAAAATGCCAGCTCTGGATCCAATCAATAATTTAAACCATTGATCAAAAATCTGTTTCTATAAGCTTCACGCTGTATTTAGGGCCTGACTGCTCCTGTAACCAAGTCGTGAATAGCATCAAGTGCCACGAGCGTCAATGAAGTAAACGGACAGCGAGCTAGATCCGAGGAAGGAAAATTGACTTTCATCTGCAGAATCGCGTGGTCTTTCCTCCTCCGCAAAGATGCTCAGAAAAACACCTACGCTTGGCTCGTGAGTGACTGCAATGAATTTACACGAATGAAGAACTTCGGAGAATAGCTAGATGCTTTAACTAATCATTGTACCAACACCATGGCAGTTTTGTGAGTAGCTTGACCATGTCTTGGGGTGTGGAAAGTTGATGTCGTTCAAAAGCAAAAGCAAAAGTGGGCCGCCACTCTGATTGAGAAATTTGATAGGCAGGGAGAGAACAGCTGCAACGAAAAGAAATGTGAACTCTATTTTATACACTCAAATTGATAACGTGATTCCAGAATGTGACCTTTTTCTTTAGTTCTATGAACCTTTACACAAATTTTATCTTGCAACTGGAAATCCTTCAATTTGAAGCTATCTTGATTGAATTTCGAATTTCTTATTCGACTGAAATTGATGAGGCACAAAAATCACGTCTACTTGAGGGGTGAAGGAGTTATTAAATCGGATGTATGTATGGTGTTGTACTCTTTGACTAAATATCAAATCGACCATCATATGATTACGCCACGTGAGGTATCATGGCAAACGCATGTGGTTGTAAATGGTTAATCCCCTTATGTCAAGGAGGGCACTTGTGCTTCTCTCATGCCACAATACCACCAGTCGGTGCATAGATTGATGGGGCACTTCTCATTCTCCAATTCTTTGATATCAAATTTCATATTTTGATTGTTCTATTTCTAATCGACAATTGTAACAATTAATAAGATATACAATTTGATATATCAGAAGATATCTATAAGTCGATTCTTGGTGTGTCCCGTCAGTCTTTACACCCACTGGTGTACACATGAGATTGCAAACTTTCAATGAACAGTGTTCTACTTGTCGTTTGGTCATACCACAGCAGCAATAATGATGAAATACTTAGTTGCACAAACACACTGAATCACAAAGTTGGATCAAAATATTCAAAGTTGGAAACGGATTGAGGTTAAATTCCGCCCCCTTGTCTTCCACTAAAACACCCCCTTTAAGCAAACACGTCCACAAGGGCCCATGCTAATACATATATACAAGACGAATCAAAAACCACTTCCTAAGCCATAGGCTTTTCTTTAAAACCATACTCATACATCTGATCTACATACGCTTATGCGACGTATTTGACAATAGTGTCGAAGTATTGAGTGTAAGCAGCACCGGTAGGTGGCTCGAAGGCGTAGATGTAATCACCCCACCATGGGCCAGCACCCCACCACAAAGCACCCAACCAGTGCTCGTTATCGGCAGCCAAAGCATCCAACATACCAGAGATAGCAGATTCACAGTCAGCGTTGACACCACCAGCAAATTCTCCAATGACACCCTTGAGGTTGTGGGTCTTGAGCCATGCGGTAGCATCGGCGATACGCTCAGCACCAATGGTGCTGCTAACACAGGTGGCAGAGGTTCCGGATCCATCAGAGTCGAGGTATTGATGGAATTCGTAGACAAGCTTGTCTTCAGGGTCGGTGATGTTCAACATGGAAACAGAGTTTCCAGATGAAACCCAGGTCCAGGCACCAGTGTAAGAAGTTCCTAATTAACATGTTAATACAAAAAGTTTCCAGATATTAAGAGAAGTTTGGAAAATGACTTACCCTCAACGAAGATGTATTGGGAGGTTGCACCAGCGCCACGGATAGCGGTAACACAAGCTTGGTTAAGCTCGGCATAGATGGTAGCGGTAGGCTCATCGTGGAACTCGTTGTTGCAGTCAAAGATGACCTTGGAGTTACCGGCGAACTTGGTAGCGAGTTTGCCCCAGAAGCTACCGAAGTCGGAGGTGGAAGTGATGATGGCAGAGTCATAACGTCCAAAGTTGTGAGCTTCCATAACTGCGCTTGCACCGGCGGCGGTAATGTAATCGATGACCTCCTTGTAGCTAGCAAGGTAAGTGGCGTCGAGGTCAGCGGTGATGCTGCTTTGGGCCATACGCTCAAGAAGGAATGGAACACGGAAAATGTTCATGCCACCATCAATCAAAGTTTGAATGGCGGTAGTGTTTGGGAAGGTGTAATCTTTCCCAACAACACCTGGGAGGTTGGTTTGACCGAACTCGGCTCCAGACTCGCTGGCACCGATCCATTGCAACTTTCCGGCAGTTGTGCTGCTGGATGCGGCAGCGACAGCAGCCTTGCCGGAGGAAGAGGCGGCTGGGGAAGAAGAGGCAGCTGGGGAAGAAGAGGCTGGGGTAGCAACTGCAGCAGCGGACGAAACGGCGGAAGAGCTAGCAACAACCGAACTAGCGGCGGATGAAGCAATGACGGCGGCAGAGGTCTTGACGGCACTGCTTGATGGTGCAACTGAAGTGGCGGCAACGACAGCGGCGGAGGAAGGAAGGGTGGTTTGAGCTACAACGGCAGCGGAAGTGGTATCATCGTAATCAGCAACACAGCTATCATCCTCATCTCTAACAGCTACCGGAGCTGCGAATGCGGTTGCTGTAAGGCCAGCTGCCAAAACAAAGTTTGTGAAACGCATAGCGTAGAATTGAAAAAGAGAGTGACTGAAAAAATGAATGAATGACTTTAGTGAGAGTGGTAAGGTAGAGTGAGAAAAAGGGAATCTCAAATCGGGAGGAGGATGTATTTATTCAGAATGTCAAAGGGATGAGATCTCACGATGCTCCACTTCATCGATTAATTAACTTCATCCCCCCTCTCATTTAGAGTTGACAACTTATCCTAATGGTAAACAACGCTCCGGACCCTCTCTGTACTTTAATTTCATGACACTTTTCTTTTTCGGGACTCAGCGTTTCGCTCAAAAACTGTAAACAGATGAACAACATGTGATTATCACGCGAATCACTCCATGACTGTCACCAAAGTCGTTAATTTGTGATCTGATGTGTTTTGTTTAAACAGGGGACCTAGGAATGATTATCGAATCGCAGTCAACATTTTATCGCTAAAGGGGTAAAGTGGGGAGAATATTCGGATTTAATATCCGAACGTTTCTATGTGAAACCTTCTATATGGGTTCTTGTATGTTTGTTTGTGATACTTTGCAAGCATCTACCTGTCCCACAGAAAAGCACAGGAATCTTTCGATTTACCACCCCTAAATATCACTACTTCGGTCATTTCACTCAATCCGTAGTCCCCACGCGGAGAAAAACCTCGAATTATTCCATGTTCATACAGGGCCATCACGACGAGACCTATTATTCCCGGAACGTACCGAATAATCCCTCAAGTTACGACGGGCAAAAGAAGACAGCGGTAAAAGATCCTTTGGGAATTGAGGGGGCTCGGTTAAGATCCATCAAGTAGCATGGGTGTCAAAAAGCTTGTTTTTCGTGAGATTAGTATTGTTCAATTAACCAATCTATTCTGTTATGGCTACGTAGAACATTCCAAGGTTCTCCTTTTTAATTGATCAATTCGTTGCTGCCATGCCTTTTAGTGAAACGGAAAGGGTGTTTCAAAATTGGGTTTTCGCGGTAGGCTTTTGCACTAGGATCTAAATTATTTTAACCTTCTTGGGGGCTTGAATGGAGATCTACCCCAGATATTGGCATTGTGTCCACAAGGTTGGCCGTAGGATATAGCTCATCTGGTATAACCCCTTCTGAATGATAATTTTCAACGCTCGCAGCCCATGAGATTGCCGACTGTCATTCGGAATACGGCATAAAATACATTATCCCGAACCGATACTCTCTATGTATAGGTATTAGTCGTAATTACGTCTGGATCTTCAGAATCTAAAAAACGAAGACTTTGACATCCTCTCTTTCTCTTTTTCCGTTTCCACTTCCCTTATCCAATCCCACTTGTCAGCAAGAAACAATTTTCTCGCTGCTTTGTCTACACCAAGTGATCTTCCACCAGACGCAAGGTCCTCTCTATTCAAGCTTTTAAAATCGAAAAACTTTTCTGGCTTATCGTCTCCTACTGCTTTGCCTCCTACAACAAATGCCTTCTTGTTGCTATTATTTGTCGAAGGGCTAGGGATCCAGGTTTGATTCGATCTTTCTGTTTTCCAGAATTGGGACTTAATGCCAATGCCACCATCAATACAATCTTTGATGTAACTCAGAGCAGGAAGTATTTTATTGCGTAAACCACAATGCCCATGATTCTTATCAATCTGATAACTTGGACATTCTCGCAATAATGCAACGAGCAGCTCGATATCACCAGTATATGCTTCGGGCCAAATAAATTCAGGGTCATCGGGAGGGACTGCTTGATATGGCATGAGCGAGAGAAGGTTTCTTCTCGTCATGAACTTCACCATTTCACCGAGCTGAAAGGAATCGCAGGCGGCTGACGAATCATAGCCTAATTTACATTGTCGTGTTCGAGATGTATACAGAGAAAGAAAATGTGTTTGGAGGGAAGATATCGTCAAAATTATCCGTTGTCGACGATATGAAAGCTCATCTGCAAAGGATTAGCTATATTGTAATTGGTAAATTGTGACCTATCAATCACCTTCTAGACCTTCTGGCAGATCCCACCAAGCCGCTAGAAAGTCAGAATCTGTCTCTTCATATATTGACCAACGAGATGAACCGCGAAGAATGAGCTCCTTCGTTGCTGCGGACAAGCGCAATGCTTGATTCGTATGGTAGAATATCAGTATCTTCTGTCGCACAACTTCTTCCAAGGTTTTGTCGAGAGTTGGCGGATATTTGAAGCTCGAGAATTTCCCCGCGACGTATCGCGCGATCATAGTCATGCAATCATACCTATCTGCCATAACTACCAAAATTGCAATGTAGAGAAGAGTGATGGACTTGCTAGAATGTGCTGTGCCATGAATGATCTTGAGCATATCCTTGAAAACTGCCTCCCTCCCAATGGTTCTTGTTGCATCATCTTCATCTGTTATTTGAATTCGAGGGAGTTCTCCTGCTGGTAGCTCTGAAGGATCTTTGTTCGAAAGAGACAACTCTGCAAACCTGGCGGATATAGCCCGACCTTCTCCAAATGTATCTGAACCAAGAAGATGTTCGAAATATTTTGAGTGTTTCTTCAAAGTATCAAGGCGGACGCGGTAGAATACTCGTGCTGAAGGAAACGGTGATTTTGAGTTGCGTAGCTTTTGAATCGTCTCGTTCGGTATCGACTTGGTGCATGATTTCGTGTTTTCAAATAGAACTTCAAGGATGACATCTCCACCAGCTCCAATGTCGACTATCTTGTGTTCCGCTCCGTCGACCTGTATACACTCCGCCACTTCTATAGGGGCAGCATCAGTGCTCGTAGCCATATCTCTGATGCTTTACTGTGAACAAGGAACCTGCGCTCCCTAGTATTGCTTTTCTGTCAAATTTACCCCGTTTTGCCGAGGAAGTAGTGTTAGAGGTTTGCGATCTGTATCCGCCACCCTGTAATTGTTGTGTATTAGGAATCCCGCCCGAACGTGAATTTTGTTCTTGTAACCTCCATGAGCTACACGAAATATTATTTCAAGGATATGGCCAGGCCATTGTTGGAACGTCCGAGGAAGTATTCTGTAATGTAATAGATTTGGGGGAATGGAAAGGTAGTGAGTATGTATTACCAGAAGATTATGAAAGTTAAGGATGTCTATGACATATATCCGAGGTTCAACCGAAAGTAAACGCCAAATGCGCTTATAGGCAGGACATGAGGAAGTTAAATAGTGCTTGAATGTGAGGATGCCAATAAAGTCTCACTATGGTTTTTGATAGTGATGCAATTTCTTTGCTCCCAATACAAGATGGATATAAAAATCAGAAAAGAACATGTAAAAGACTAAAATTCTCAGAAAACATGAGACAGAACATTCAAGCTCAACCACAAGTGTTAAACATCTAACACATTCATCAACCTCTTCTTTCTCCTATTCAAACATCTCATATCTAATGCCATATCATTTGACATGTTTGGCCACAGCTCATTCATCATTCAGCCATCTTTTTATGGCTTAAGACCTTTACGGTCTCCTTTCTATCTTGTGTTGGTGAGTAATTGCTAGCCAGTCTAGAATGCTGGAGCTTTTTGTTGAGCAAAGAACTTGTAGTCAAAAGAGTCTCTGAGCTACATTGAACTACTGCCACCTCCATCCATATACATTGCTATCCTTGAGCTCTCGAAGGTAAGCTTGGCCTTTGAATCTCACTTGTCTTGTCCTTCAGGTAATCAAGTGGTGATGAAAGACGCTCGAGCCATCACTGCCCATCACTTCCGAGGAAAAGCCGTGTTCCGAGCTTGAAACCATACAAAATATTTCTGTAAAAGTAAATCAAAGTAACTTTATCAAAAGTAAACCCTCTGGAATGCTACCAAAACTATTTCTCAATCGAAGTTTTATTGCACATTGAAGTTGTGGCAATAGACAAGTGTCTAGTTCTGCCATGCAGTGTTTGAATCCATGTTTTCAAGCAAGAAACAAACAGACTTTCAAAGAGAAAAGTTGGTCCTTGATATGCATTCTGGTATTTGAGACCTTTGAGGTTTCAATCGTTCGAATATAGTATCTCAATTTCGCCTGAATACTAATTGAATAATCTCGTGAAATTTTCGTCCCCCAAGACAAAACCTCCACTGGAGATTATAGTTACGGGTCGGTGTGTGTGACTACGTTAACTAGTCTGCACAGCTTCCTCTTAATTACTCCGTACTCTCCAAGGGGAGTGGTACACACTGGGGTCATGTCGATTTTTGGCGACAGTTTTGTTCCTGGCCAGTTTGCGTCTTAAATCTGGATGCATTGACTAGAGAATCGATATGTTCAAAATGCTTGCCCTACATTCTTTTTCGAGGATACGAAGCATCCGACTAGTTGTCGATGTTCAGTGGATGAATGACGCGGTTCAGATGGCTATCAATTTCGATGCCTTTTCTTCTTGGAAGCTATTTGCTATACCACACATATAAAATGTTTTCTACTGATGTTCTAGTTTCAGAGTCGTCACTCTGCGAGAAGCTTCGTCGTCAGTAACGGGTGGCTGTAGAGCCATCGTTTGGCTTAAACAGACCACATCCAACCCATATCAGGATCGTTCGATTCTTTCTCGAAAAGCCACTGGCAGATACTCAAAATAGTATCATTCTCTGCCGTTCAAGCTTTTATATCAGGCCCAGTTCTTGTGAAAAGTCGGATGACACAGCTTAATAACAGCTTGAATTGGAGCACACCAAATGACTTTTTGGTGGAAGCTCGCTGGCAATATCTATGGAATAAATAGTCTCTTTGAGAGCCCCAAAGGTTCGGATATGTGCCTGGGCTTTTTTTTTTATGTTATCTATATTATTCTTGAAACCGGTGGAGCTTTGAAAGATAGGATAAGGTCGTAAACTTGACATGAAAACGAGGGGCCTCTCGACTATTTGCCACATGTTCGTATTGAGCGATTATTTCTGCATTGGCAAAGTGGCTCTATGAATACATTGGTGTGGGTTTGGTATGCGCCTTATTCGAGGCCATGTCCAAGGTCCATGCTTAGTTATCTGCCAATATTTCGTTCGGGCAGTTGAAAGAATAACAAAGTGTCCAGCTGCGCTCATCTGGAGAGATGGATCTCCGAAATTTCTTCTATTCAGGGTTTTAGCGTTGAGGTGTGGATGTTCGCTACCTGCTGGCATGCTTTGACGGGTTTCGTGGGTCGGTCAAGAGGCTTAAGCGCTTCTTGGACTTCTATTATGCATTTTGAAAACTTGACTTATAATGCTTGGAGTCAGTTTCAGCGTCACCACGTCGGACTAGGAAGTTATGAAGGAGTCGATGAAGTTCATAGGCTTACTCATCAAGGCACATCATCTTGGCCCTCGCGCCTTAAGTCAGAGAAGCAAGACCCATCGGCTTGGTTATTCCTTGCAGAATTTCCAAGTCATCAACAAGCAGGATGCAACTTCAACAAGCATCCACAAGCCACGAGCCACGAGCCTCAAACGGATTGATCGTATCTATCATTAGACTATTGCTCTGCTCTCTGACTTATCATATTCACTATGATGGATTTGTATCCTGGAAAAGGATCGGTATGTCGGCGATCGTGCTCAGCGATCGTGTCATTCACTGCAGCGCGAATTGAAAGGTATTCAATTTGCTGGAGCTTTGGTCTAAATATTCCTCTGATACGCTCGCTTGTTCCTCGAAAGAGCACATGATAAGTTGTGAGTGGTTCCAAGGTCTTCTCTGTTTAAAAATCTCCTTCTCATTTCCTGAAAAAGTTTTCAATCTTCGACAACCACAACGCGCAGCAAGCCAGAAGACTTGTTGCTACCAAGATATCTTATTCCATCAATTTAAAGTTGCCTCTTACATTACTGCAACTTCCTATAGCTGCAATAAATACTTACAAGCTCAATTAACACCTCTGAGTCGTTACGTAAAAGCTTCTATAAGATTTCGAATTACGTACAATACGTACAATTAATTCAGACTTCTCTCCCCCACTTGACAGACTTTCATACCGAAAATCGTTTTTCAAATCAATTCGCGCGTCGTTCTGGACCATATATCAACGTTATTGATACCTCTGATTCACACTCAGAGTTCTTCAAATCACTCTTTAAGCTCTACAACCCAATTCCGGCTTATCTTTCGTCTTGTAAGTATCTTGCTTTCCTTTCCCACCAGAGCAGAATTTTCCCAACAGTATATCTTATTGTCCTCCCAGTGAGATCTCCAATCTTAGATTACCATACTAATTAAGCTTCCAAAGCAACATCAAGATGGATGCCTATAAGCTTCTGCTCTTGTTCTTGATGTTCGTCTTGACTCTTGCTCAGGGTAAGCTTGCATCTATTCTATATCCAGCTTTCTATGCTTTGAGCCATAGTCGTTGACATCACTCTAGATACTGTTTCCTCCTCTGCTGCCTCTTCTAGTCCTATCACCCCCGCCCAGACTATTGCTGGCTCATTCGGATCAGACCTATCCTCCATAGTCGAGACTCTCCCCCATCCCTCTGTATCCACTGGTGCTGGTGGTTTTGTCGACCTCGAACGGGCAAAATCAACCGTATACTCTACTTCCATCGTATACGTCTCTTATACCAACGTCGTCGCTACTACTATCCTGCCTCAAAGCACAATCACTGCTGTAGTCACCCTTAGCGTCACTTCTACGGCTTCTCTCACGTCTACAATCTTATCAACTGAACTCTCTACGACCACTGCCGTTGCAACTACAGCTTTTCTAACGTCTACGATCTTGACAACAGAGATATTTTCGATCACTGCCATTACAACGATCTCAACTCTATCCACAACTCTTGCCATTGGCCTCTGTCATCTTTCTGCCCAGGATACCTTGACTCCCTGCACTGCTGGGGTTATAGCCTCTGCTACATCATCTTCTCCAACTATATCCCCGACTTCAATCTCCTCTCCCGCGATCCGCAATAAACCTAACGGTCTATTCAGATCTTTAGGATTCCTAAAGCGTCGTGCCGTCGGATCTCATCAGCATGAGAAGCGAGATCCGGGTTGCAGTGCCTGGCAGGCCTCTATAGTAATCACTGCCTTCTTCATTGCTTTTACCTTATTATCGATCCTATGCTTCGCGACAATCCTTCGGGAGAAGAGGGAGGAACCGTCGCGGATTCATGCCTACAAATGGTGGGTATATGCCGCGCAAGCTGCTTCCTTGGGGCTACTGATTTGGTTGCTTATCTGGTCGGCTATGGCGACGGTTCGAAATGGATGTAATTGATTGGATGTTTCGGGAGGAAGGGGGTAGGGGGGAGTAATTGGTGTATGGTGGAGGGTGCGGTCCGTTATCTGGGTGCGCATCGGTGAATTGGATTATTGAATTGATTTTAAAGTAGAACTCTAGCCCATAAAAGGTCAGATTTATAAAACGTAATGGATTTCTGCTTTTTAATCAGCTATTTTCAAGCGTGCAAGGCTCTAGCCTCGAAGCTTCTCTAATACAAAGTCAGCTGTCTCGAGAAATTTGTATCTCCATCGTGCCCCAAGGCTGTGCAGCCTCGTGTTCTGTGAAATGGCCAAGTCAAATTTTGGGAAAGTGTTCATTTTGCAAGATTGTTGACTACTTCGGACGAAATTGGTTTGGTTGTTTGCGATTGACTTTGATAATTATTGTATTGAAGTAGATATTATGAATTCGATATCGTCGAATGTATTCTTACATCAAAAATCTAACAGTGTCAAAAGTCTTGACTTGACTTAAATCGTTGCTAAAACAAAATCGAGAATAGACTTCTGGATATCCAATCCGAAACCAGAGAAATTGGCACTTTTGTCTGATATGCGTAATAAAAAGCCCCATGATTATCCAAGACTAACAGTTTAACAAATCAAATTAGACAATAGTATGTGACTATGTAAATACAGCTCATCGATTCGAGCAACTACAATTCTTCAAATATTCTTTTTTCCAAATCCCAATTCAAACTAAAAAGTTAGCCTCTCCATAATGTTCAATTTGTTTAAATATTAAAATATCAAAATGATCATTGCAACCTCAACTGAACAAATGAATGATCCTGGCAATAGGATGAAACTAGTCTCGGTTAATGTATAGTGTAAATACATACATACATTCAAGGGGCTATTATGTAACATTCATATGTATGTATGACTACTATATTCAGTCTTAATCATTTCCTTTATACCAAATGAAGTTTTTGAATTGGCGTTCATCTTGAGGAATCCGCTATTACAAGAACTTCAAATTTTCTATAGAAGAATTCCCAAAAATCTGGGTACTCTCAAATGTTAAGATTTCTCGAAATTTCCTTCTCGTAAAAAGAGATTGAAAATTAAAAGCCTGGAAAGTCTTCATAGGTAAATGGGATGCCTAAAACTACTCTTTTTAGACCGAAGGAAACTAGAACATTGCAACTCATGCATTTCATACTCCTAAATAGAGAGTATCCTTCCATCTGAAGTTTTTGAATTTCTTGGTTTGTTGTTGCCGGGTTTATATAGCATCATTTTCATCAGATAATACTATTACCTATCAAACATTCCGTACTCCTGTCTGCATAAAAGATTTGGCACCCTAGATTACGGAATCATATATTTGACATCAATCATCCATCCAGGTACTTTTGATTCCTCACAACCCCGTCCTCTTCTGTTCCTGAAGTGTATATTCGATATCGCAACCTTTTGGAATGACCAAGTTGATTAACTATGAACAGCTCCACGAAAGACGAAAATTAAATGCAGAGATATATAATCCGGATCGCCAGCGATCAATAGAGTTACGGATGCGTATAGCATCCTCATATTCGTACTATGTGATTGCATGGTTGTAGGAAATTCACTCATTCGATATGCGGAAACCAACTTGGCCAATGTACAGTTTCGTAGGCGCCTTTAGGCATCGACCTCAATTGCGTCAAATCCACTATGTAAAGACATGTCCTGGCACAACAATATATAAGCGCGCAAACTTACATGCTTACTTGGGCTTTCGGGTTGACGTCGAGCAAAGGATCACTTGTTTTGGAATTGTTGATTATTTTAGCTTTGGAATCATATCACCACTGGAGACTTGTGGTCTTGCATAAGAGTTGATTGAATAGAGATGTGCCATGTAGCTTTTCAGAAGAGACTCTTTGTCGTCTTGCAGCCTTCTGGTCCCAGATTTCTCGCCGGACTCTTCGTTCATCTTCTGATTCGGAACACCATACCACCACTACAACAAAATATATAACAATAGTAGCTGCAAGTGCAACGCATGAGATGCGCCAAAACAACTGTTCGACATGTGTTGGGAATGTCTCGTTCCAGGATGATAAAAAAATGACAGGATAGCTGATAGACATTAATGCAAAAGTCGACATATAACCCCCATGTAATTCATACCAGTATGTATTCTCAATTCTCGTGATATAAGCGCCATCGCCGGCTTCGTTCGCGTACTCGATAAAGAGGACTTTCTCGATTCTCATCCACCGGAGGATGTTGATCCAATGTTGCCAGAAGCGTGACCAGAGCCACTCTCGGCGTGGAACAATACAGTCAAGAGGTGAGTGGTCATGTCTGGTCACTGTGGCACCATTTTGAATCTCGGCGATGGTCAATTGAGATGAGATGATTATCGGGGTAGTTACATCTGCAGGTTTATACCACCAACACATAGAGGTGCCCAAGGCGCACAATATAAATGCCACTGTTGTAATCTCCAGTCCAGTGACTGGCATGTGTTCTATCAACCGGGTAAGAAAGTTCACCATGAACCAGGTCGGTTGGAGGATCGTGATGGCACGAAGAACACCATCTGTCTTATTTCGGTCCTTGACAATTTTTTTAATGTTCTCAGTTGAATCCAAGAGAATGTATTCGCTTTTAACAAGGTGTAGCAACTGCTTTGCGTTCAGAGGGACGAAATAATCCGGGTGATCTGAAGTCTTGAGTACAAACCCTCCAGCATTCGCAAAGAAGGCATGTATCATTTCCCACCCCTCAACCCCAGCTCTTCTAAACTCCTTAACTGACTGTCTAGCTGCTGCCCATTGCTCAATTGCTGCTTGCAGGATGAATTCGGGGCTAAGGAAGCCGAGAGCCGTGAGCCACCATCGCCTGCAGATACCCACAAAGATAGTTTCGCCAGGAGCAGGAAGATTTAAACAGAGGCACAATTCCAGAGTATGTCGAAGCTGCCTCATCCATCTGGGCTTTGAGTCCATCCTGAGTTCACTGCGCTTTTGGTATTATTCGAATCTATAGCTGTAGCATTAATTGTCGTTTCCTTCCCAATTGTGGAGGCCGTTACGGTCGGCAAATGGCGCCATGGGCAGAAAATTATAAGCACTGTATAGATTCAATAGTATAAAGATGATTGCATGCATGTGAAGTCTTGAAAGAAACATAGCAGTGCAATAATTGAATTTCAAATGAAATGAAATTTCTCGAGCGACAAAGGTTATCAAATTATGCCAGGAAAGAAGGATACAATTCCATCGCCTGCCATCGTGAAAGAACCCCCTACTTGTTCCAGACATCTATGACTGGTCGTAGACTCTTTAGGAGGTATATTCAATGGTTATGGAAGGCCTTTGCGTTACATTATTCATAGGCATAGGGTCACATTAAGGATAAGCTATGGTGTCTTTCTGCGAAAAAAAGTGACAAAATTCAATCCTTTAGTTTAAGGTATGGATAGACTGCCAGTCTTGGGTGTAGATTGCTAGTCTTAGCTGTAGAATTGCTAGTTTCAGATGTATATCGCAATATTTCAGTGCAGATCGTGTATTATATCGAGTAGCATAAAGCTAATTATTATTGTATAATCATTTATTTGAAGACCACTGTAGACTAATCAAACAACTAGTTTGAAGAGAGATTGGATGATTGGATGATTGTGCGGTTATGCGATATATAATAAGAAAGTCACGATCTGTAGTGAAGTACTACGATATATGGCTAAAAACTAGCAATCTGCACGAGAAAGTTGGATTTTGTTACTATTTGTCCCAAAGAGGCCCCATACAAGCAGGTATCCAGACCGAAGTTCGACTAGAGACATTTCAGCGCCCGTTTCATATAAGAGATCATGGCCGAGCATTGATGGTTCAGTGAGAGCATTGAGTAATAATCAATGAACCGAAGACCCCAAAAAAAACCAAATCCCCCTCCCCTTTGCCCCCCCCTGCTTATGATGCTGCCACCATAGCATTCGTGTGGTTGTTCTCGGATCTAAATGTTTAACAATTCAAGGCTGTCGCGTTCTTCGCATTTTTTCAGCGCTAAAAGCCAGTGCTAGGGGTATGTCCTGCACGATATTGACCCTATTCGTCAACAGGGCACGAACATTTCCCTATAGAGTGGTAGAACAGACAAAACGTTTGGGGGTGTCAAGAATAGTGAAAGAGATATTGTAACAGCATCGTGCGATACTTATATCTCCAACAGTTGGATATTATCCTGCAAAAAGTCAGCAGGGTAGGGATATCACCCCGTTTGATCTATGGACCGACAACACCAGTCCGCTGTTTTAACGGCATTAGCGCATTATAAAGCTCTATTGGCAGGCCATAAGCGCTCCTGGCTCCCTTCGTGGGTGGGTAGATGGAGGAGGGGATGTTGAGACTGATAATTCCTTAGACATGAAAAGGAACTACTTTTCGGAGGATACAGCAATCTCTTTTCTGAGAACAACTGTAGATACTATGAAACCTTTGAAAATGCAAAGCCTTGCTATTAGTGTTGTTATGTTTTCATTTTCCTGAAATGAGAGAAGAGGTTACTGTACAGGTCGAGCAGGTGTAGATCAGGTGTAGATCACGATCACATGTTTGGTACACACCAGGGTTGAGCCGAACAAACCCCGAGCCACCATCTTTATTAATTGTTTATTAGATAGTTAACAAAGCCACCAGAAATCCGTTCAGTAGAGAATCAAGGGTTTTATCATCACAGAAAGCCATTTCTCAATTCCGCTAGAGCGAGTCTCGTCAAGATTGACTCAAAAAGCCTCGGAAGCCAAACAGGTTCATTTTTACCATGACCGTAAGCGCCTGTATAGACTAATATCTCGGGCATCCACCGTGTCGCACGAAAAATGGTCTCACATCACGTTCCTGAAGTCCATGCATATGGTTGTCACATTTTATTGCCTACATAAGATTACTCCATGTCAGCCCATTCGCTTTTGTTGGCAAACTTACCTCACGAATAAATCATTCGCACTCAATTTATCTTCACTATCAACATATCAACCTTATCGAACCATTCCTTGCTTATCATTATCAAGCTCTCTATCCTCAAGGAATCGTCCGTCATGACAGATAACCCAGACAAAATGGCTCCCATCATAAACGAAAACAAGACTCTGCAAGATTATTACCACACAATTGAATCTCGTCTTGGCTATCAAATTGTTCTCGGTGGTACCAGACATTTTGGCTATTATGAACGCGACAAATACAATCCTTTCCCAATCGGAGCCGCGCTACACAGAATGGAGGACTACCTCGCGAAGACTTTGAGCCTCCCTTCTGGCTCGCGAGTGTTGGATGCTGGATGTGGCGTAGGTCATGTTGCTTTGCGCCTCGCAAAATTTCACTCGCTCGAGATCCAGGGAATCGACGTCGTAGACCATCACCTCGAGAAAGCTAGGCGGAATATCGAGAAACAAGGGATGAAGGCAAGAGTAACGGTTGAAAAATTGGACTACCATCACCTTGACGGAATTGCAAGCAACTCGTTGGAAGGTGCGTATACTATGGAAACATTTGTTCATAGCACCTCTCCAGAAACAGTCGCTCGTGAATTTTATCGCGTGTTGAAGCCAGGTGGTCGTGTGGCACTTTTCGAATACGAACATAGTGACATGAAGTCGGAGCCGAAGGCAAGGGTGGATTCGTGGAGCACAATCAACAAACATTCTGCGATGCCCGCGTTCGATCGATTCACATATGGATCGATTGGCTCAATATTTTCTGATGCTGGCTTTACCAATGTTGTGACCGAAGATATCACCGTAAATGTGAAACCGATGGTTCGGTTCTTCTTCGTATTAGCATATATCCCATATCTATTGGTTTTAGCTTTCGGTCTCCAGAAACATTTTGTAAACACTATGGCAGGAGTAGAGGGGTGGAAATGCCGGAATAGTATCAAGTATGTAGTGGTTAGTGGGGAAAAACCGATGGAAAATGGTTCTGAATTGGACAACAGCGAAAGCAGGAAGTTGAAGTGATGGAAGATATCTCCACTAGGCGACGCACTAGTTCCTGAGCGATCTTTTAATCAAAAAGTGAAATTCTATGATACTTACTTTAGTATCGAACGTATTAATGAATAAATGAGATTTCAACTATCTTATAGAAATAAGCTCTCTATCTCCTAATAAAGTATTAGTTACGGGAGCCGTTGCTTAACAGGGGCCTTCTTGGTCAATCAAAACGTTAGAATTTTGAAAATTCTCGTTGATATTTTTTTCTACAAAAATTATTAATCCTCTACTATTTCAAAATATTCGAAAAGCTCTTAGTTGCTTTATTTCATTTATTTATTTTTTGATTATTATATTTATTCATTTAAAAGTATATACTAGTTTTATATACTTTCTCTATAAAAGTACGAAATCGTAGTAAATCAACTAGTATTTTGTAGTACAAAGACTTTTCATTATTCTTCTTAAAACTAAAAAAGTCTACATTTTATAATTAAACGCAGGCTGCTTTCGACCCAGAGTAGTTCAATACCACGCGCCGCTCAGAGCCCTACGTCAGTTTGACCGTAGCACCTTATATCTAGGTTCAACTGACCCTTCTAGCCTTCGTATAGCTCCGTATTCGCTTTGAAAAAGCTAATGCCGTGTCAGTCTCTATAGGAGAATAGATATACTGCCTGAGTTATAAATCGGGCAACTCTAAAGCTGTATAGCTGGTAGTATCTTCCCCTCTTCCAATCAAGACTTGCCGTCTCCCAAAAGTGGGATTATCCTACTATTCTCAATTTCTACAGTCCTTGTTAGCGATCTCAGCACTAGCGTATATCTAAATGCACTAATGGTAGATTTAAAAGCCCTTGACAAGAACTCAGCGAGTATCACTTGGGATAGCCCTCGAAAAGTCCTACCACAAGTGGCGATGCAGCGTTTTTATTTAGCAGGGAGATTAATCTACGTCAGATTTTAGCAGTTTGGATGGTTTCCAGCTCTGGTAGTTGGGCTGGAAAAATGTGGAATCTATGATAATCTCAAGCGAAGTAGTTGTCGGGACTAGACAAACAAAGAAACAGAGACATGGGAATTCCGTCAAGTCATCTTGCCCTGGAGACAACACCATTACCAGCAGTATATAGGAGAGAATAAGAGGATATCTGATTTCTATCAAAGATTTCAATGCCAAAATTTACCATCCCACTCACTCCCTCTACAGTGGTATTCAGCTTGTTCTTCTTGAGGCTCCTTGCCTGCCTTTTCTCCCTGGACTCCGTGAGAGCCGGGTCAAGCGGCGGTCAGGGAGATTCTGATGCTTCTCCCTACTCCCACTCTCGCTCTTGTAGCTACTGGCTTGAGGATATCAAACATCAAGGCATTGCAGCCTTCAATCCAAACCCTCCCGAATTTCACGTCTTTCGCAATTTCAAGGACTTTGGTGCCAAAGGTGACGGCTCTCCAGATGATACAGCCGCCATCAATGCTGCCATCAGCAGTGGCAATACTTGTGCCTCTGGCTCATGTTTGTCGACCACTGTAAGTTGTTACTTGCTGTAGGCTGTTGGCCTCCTCCTGGGACCCGTCACCTCCGGTTTTAAGACGTTACACGTTCCCGCTGATAATTCAGAGAAAGCCCACGCATTATTATACTTCCCAGCAGGCACCTACATGGTGAATTCCCAAAAAACACAGAAATCCGATTCATCTCACTTCACAGTATTAACCAAGATCATCAGTAGAGAAGATGGCAATACTTATGGAAAACGAAACGATTGCTGAAGCAGAAGAGTATATGGAACACAATGCTAGACATTCGGTGATGAGATGGACCGAGGAAATGAAAAAAGCGCATGCGCAATATCACGTACATCGTGATGATCGAGTTGATTACAAGAATAGAAATAAAAGATTGAAGAAAGCACTTCTGAAGGTAGATCCTACTGTTGAAGATTTTGATAAGCTCCGACAGCTTGGTCTTAATTGGGCCGAAAATTCATTACAGTATGTTATCCAATACATTCAATATCTTAAATATCTCAGATCGAATTATGAGATCGAGTATTAAACATACTTGATGCTTGATACTAACAAAGAAATATAAATATAATATACTAATGAGTCTTTTCACTTAGGGAACTTGAGGGGCGAATCCAATTCATGATGAACTATCAACAAGCATTTGAACGCCCAGATTCATATACGCGACATCTTAAAGAGTTAGAAGGTGTATCCAATAGCGCTTCAAAAGCTATTAGAAACGTGAAAAAAACCAGAGAGAGTCTCATACTAAAGAGAGGAGGTTCCTCCGCAGCTTAATACGATAATGAATTCAACTATATAAGAATAATCGAATTTTAACTTTAAGCGAAAGAGAGATAATTTTTTAATTCTCATTTTGATTGATTTGATTTGCTGAGGTCGTTTGATTTGTTTAGTTTATTTGGTTTATTTGGTTTACTTGATTTGTTTGATTTGTTTGATTTGTTTGATTTGTTTGATTTGTTTGATTTGTTTGATTTGTTTGATTTGTTTGA